>CAUYSK010087932.1:0-85098 GCA_963575035.1 Avahi laniger | reverse complement strand
GGAGGAGTTGCAATAATTACAGCATGGGTTATTGTTATCATTGGTTTTGCTTATAAAGCTACAAATATAAAGCCAGTCTTTGCTTTTATACTGTTGTGAAATTTCATTTCTTCTATAGCACCTTCCTTTTTCATTTTCAGTTATAAAAAATGACTTTCACCTCTTGAAAGAGTTGAGAACATCTCTCACGTTGTCACATACTGTAGGTGTGTCTCAGTTGCTTTTGCAGATTCTAGAGAAAATTTTTTCTGAATAGGAGGACAAAGGACAAAGTTAACAGCTTAAGGGCTCTTAATTCTGTGAGTTGAGAACTTAAAAAATCGGTCATTGTAGCACTTGTTGGAATTTAGGAAAGATTTACTCACTTGAAGAATTTTGGTCTCTGGTGGGCTGTTCGTGAACTCTGTCTTTTTCTTAGATCCTTTCTCCTTATCACTTATCTATTTCATTCTCTGGTGTTTAAAGTAAAAGTTAACATCTGTAGCTTTTCCAGCCTTTTTTTTTTTTGGTATGACATTGCTTTTTTCCATTCCAGAAATAAGTTGGGGAAAACATTGACTCAAAGCTTTCTGTAGAGCTGTTCCTTTAGCGGCGGCATCATTTATTGTCAGCGAATACCCAGTTTGAAAGCATCGGCATCCCCACTAGGGTGATGAGGATTATTTTATAGTGTTCCATTTTCTTAGTGCCACATATGAAACTGGATTTTCATGGTCTTAATCTATATTCTACTCTTGCGATAAAAGATGAAAGGATAGGAGATGGCCTTAGGATGAGAGGATATCTTTATTCATTTTTCCTTTAATAAAAGGTTAGAGGTAGTTTCCTCAAAATTGAAAATTGTGATAATGATGCTTATTTGCAGAGGATTGAACTAAATTCGGTGTATTCATTCTTCTAATGTGAGAGTAGGGAAAGTGTGGATAGCATTACTGGGGTGAGAGAGTATCATTTGTTTTTTTTTTTTTTTGAGACCGAGTCTCACTGTGTTGCCCGGGCTAGAGTGCCATGGCGTCATCCTAGCTCACAGCAACCTCAAATTCCTGGGCTCAAGCGATCCTCCTGCCTCAGCCTCCCCAAGTAGCCAGGACTACAGGCATGCGCCACCATGCCCAGCTAATTTTTTCTATATATTTTTAGTTGTCCGATTAATTTCTTTCTATTTTTAGTAGAGATGGGGTCTTGCTTTTGCTCAGACTGGTCTCGAACTCCTGAGCTCAAACAATCCGCCTACCTCTGCCTCCCAGAGTGCTGAGAGTATCATTCTTTAGTTGGATTTCTCTTTCTTAGTCTTCGGTGCTGACCTGGTGGGAAAGCATGGTTTTTCACTGACAGGTCCTGAATGCAGAAGCTCAATGACATGTATGTCTGGGAAGTGTTAATAAATACATTTCATTTAGTAGCAAACACAGCTGGATTAAGACAAAGTGGTAGGTTTGGAAAGGGGTTAAAGCCTGAAGTGAACAATTCTAGCCAACAGTGAATGAACTAGGTAGTTAACTTACATACTTGTTCATTTCCTCTGGTTAAAGGTTACCCAAACTTCTCTACTCAGAGATGTGAGAAGTATGACTGCTTCAATGTTAGCTCTCTTTTGTTTGTTTTTTTCTCCTGTTTTTCCCTAATCGCTTTGCTGCAAGTTAGAAATCTGTGGGTTCCCCATAGGGCAGCTCTTTGTGAAAGTGATTTATTCCACTGGAGAAAGAGAGGATTGAAAAGTTAATTAGCTAATTAGCATCAGTCTATTTCTTGCTCCACAGAACACCATTCCTGTAATAAGATGGATGAAAGAAGCTGCCGTCAGAAGCTCAGCTCCAAACGTAGGGGATAAGAGCCTGGTACGGGAACTCACATGAATTGAGAACTTCCATTTCGTTTTATCAGTGTGCATTTATGTCCTACTTCAGGAAAAGTAAAACAGTCATTTACAAAAGAAAGTCAACCTGTATCCTAAGCATTTTAATAAAAAGTTAAAACAAACAAAAAAAGAAACTAGCCTTGAAAATATTTATTTACACATATTTTTCAAATATTTTCTTTGGAAGCTCATATATTTAGCCTTAAAAGTATTTTTAGAGGAAGAGTATTTTATTGTATTTTTAAGTTGTATTTTATTTCTGATTGGCAAATAATAATTGTATGTATTTAGGGGGTACAATGTGATACATACATGTATATATTGTGGGATAATCAAATGATCAAATCGGGCTAATTAACATATCCATCACCTCAAATATTTATCATTGTTTTTTGTGGTGAGAACATTTAAAGGCCTCTCTTTCAGCTATTTTGAAATATGCAATACATTATTATTAACCACATTCACCATACTGTGCAGTAGATCACCAGAACCTACTCCTCCTGACTCAAACTTTGCACCCTCTGACCAACGTGTCCCGTTCTCCATCTACCAGCCTCGGGAAGGCTGAGCATTTATTTTTTCAGTCTCTGTAACTCTTCTTACCAGTGTCTTATGATAAATGTGTTACTGTTGCCATCACACCCATTGGCATTTTGCTCAGCTTTTAATGAAAATATTGTTTTTCCATCTTTGATAATAGCATGAATAGCGCTGGTGTACAAAAATGCCTGTTAAAAGGCCCGGCTATGTGAAGTCATTGCTAAACAAAGCCAGTCACGTTAACTCAGCTAATTTGAAACATGTGAAAATAAGCAGCCTGTGCCAGTGGCAAGGAGCGGGGTGAAGAGGGAAACACATTTTGTTTTCAAGCTTCTCTGAGTATTTTATAGGTCATGGGGAGTGAAGAAACCAATGAAAATCCACACCGAGAACAATTTATCTGAACCCTTTTCCAAGTTCCATTTCTTCAAAAGCCAAGTAACTGCTCATTTTCATGTATCTTCCAAATTAGTAAATATGTAGGTAAATGTTCTGTTTCTTTTTGAATGGAAAATAATAGGAATTTCCTGTTTTTAATAAAATAATATGGTGTTAACTGTTAGTATTTTGAATACCTACCTGAGACTACTTATCCTCCTCTTATATTTCATATAATTATATATAAAACTATATGTGGTCGTATATCTACATATAGATAACCCCTAATATTAGATCCTTCATGTGATGTCATGAGTCTATAACAAGAGAGGTAGAAAAATTTGAGTGTCATATTCTTTCAATTTTTTTTCTCAGATTATGGAGACCTACATTTTCCATTACTTCCAGTCTTTAAGTTAAAACTCTGATTATCGCTAGAGAACATTATGTCAGCATGTTCTGGAGTCAACTTACCTTCACTGTTTTTCTGGATTCACACACAATATATGGATTCTGGCTCATGTAAGGAAAATGGCAAGTGAGTCTTGGTGTTGTCGTCAATGCCGAGCTTTATAATGCTTATGTGCTTACCGGGCATCGGCCAGTGCTGGAGGTGCCAGCAGTGATCAATCAAGGTAATTATTCTCTCGGGTCTCTCTACCATATAATTTGCTGTTCTAAATATACAAGTCAGTAGTTTCTAGCTATTAAATTCTTATCATCATGTAGGATCCTGTTTACATATCATCTTAGCTATGTGTTGAGATGATTTTAAAAATCACATGGTCCTAGCTTTGAAATTAAATCATCAGATGCAACACGTAGAAAACATTCCAATTATGTTGCTTATGAAACAGATGGCACAGTGCCTGGATAATGTAGGCACCCAATAAATATTTGTTAAGTAAATAAATGAAGGGAATAATATGCTGAGAAAACAATACTTTTAAAAAATATTTTTCAGGACTTATTGCCTATCTTTTATTTTCTGTAAGGATGCAGGGGGATTCTTTTTAAATTTAGTTATATTTGGACTCTGCCAGCATTTGTATAATTTGTTTTTATCTATAAGAATTTTAGAAAAATATTATTTTCAGATTTTGTGACTTACCATAGACAGTAAAAACTATTCTCTCTCTCACAATCTAAGAAATTTATTCATGTATGCAATCATGTATTCCTTTTGTCAAGACATTAATATTATTTACTAAGTCTATGTACTATGTAGTAACTATATGTACATTGGGTAAATAACTGTAAATGAGGCAACTACAGACCCTGGTCTCAGAGGGCTGTCAATTATTCAAGGAAGACAGGTATAAACAAATCCAGAAAATAAAGTAAGGTAAATAAAATGTGCTATTAGAGGAGTGCAGGTATTTTAAGAACAGAGAGCAAGAGGTTCCAATTTAGTTTAAGATTTAAGGAAGGTTCTTCTGTTTATGTGACAGACTGAGGTTGGAGAAAGAGTAGAGCTGATAATATGAAGAGGAAAAGAAATAGGAAAAAAATACATGTTTCAGATGAAGGTAATGGTACAGGTAGCTAGTTTGTTTTTCTGTGTGAAACAAACAAAATACTTAACCCAATCTATAAGTTCATATGCTAAAAAGAGAATGGTGAAAGGGATAAGAGAGTGACAAGTCCATTTAAGAAACTAAAATACATTTAGCTTTTGCTAAATTTTTCAATTAGGAGGGAAAGAGATGGCATATAAGCCTAAACAAATACACAGTTTTTCAGACTATAGAAGATTTTGAAAGCCACATAAAGGGATTTGGGATTTAACATGAGGACAATGGATAGGTTTTTTTTATTTTTATTTTTTTTTTAAATTCCCTTGTGTCGAGGGCTGACTTTCAATAGATTGCAATGAGAGAGCTGCTCTGCTATGTATGAAACCCTGACCCAGACAATGGATAGTTAGTAAAGAATTTCACAGTGGATGGTAAAATTTGAAAGTACACAGGATGGCTTCATGGAGAGCAAGATTTATTGGCAAATTACCTAATTTGAAGGCTGGGGCAAAAATCAAAATGAGAAATGATAAATGGAAAGAAGTTAAAGAATGAAACAACTATTTGGATGTAGAAGCAACTGGACTTGGTGAATGATGTAGGAATCAGCAAGAGAAAAATATGAGGGAGAGTTGTTGAATGTTTTTATCATGAACAGATACTGAATTTTGTCAAATGCTTTTTCTGCATCTATTGAGATGATCATAAAATTTTTATCCTTCAGTCTTTAATGTGGTGTATCACACTGATTGATTTGTGTATATTGAACCATCCTTGAATTCCAGGGATAAATCCCACATGATCATGGTGTTTGATCCCTTTACTGTGCTGTTGAATTTGGTTTACCAATATTTTGTTCAGGATTTTTGCATCTACATTCATTGGGGATATTGGTATATAGTTGTATTTTTCTTTTAGTGTCTTCAGTTGACTTTTGCATCATGTTAATAGTGGCCTCCTGAAATGAATTTGATAGTGTTTCCTCCTCTACAATTTTCTGGAAGATTTTGAGAAAGACTGGTAATACTTCTTTAAATGTTTGGTAAAATTCTTCAGTGAAGCCATCAGGTCCTTGATTTTTTCTTTGACAAGAGATTTTTCATTAATAATTTAATCTCATTACTTATTGGTTTGTTCAGGCTTTCTATTTCTTCTCAAGTCAATTTTGGTAGGTTGTATGTTTCCAGGAATTTATCCATTTCTTGTAGGTTATCTAATTTGTTGACATATAATTGTTCACAGTTGTCTCTTATAATCCTTTTTATTTCTGTGATAATCAATTATAATGTCTACTCTTTTATTTCAAATTTTATATATTAAAGGCTTGCCATTTTTGTTAGTCTAGTTATAGTTTTCTCAATATCGTTTATATTTTCAAAAAGCAGCTCTTAGTTTTGTTAATGTTTTTATTGTTTTTCTAGTCTTTATTTCATTTATTTCTGCTTTGATCTTTTTGCTTTTTCCTTCCTTCTACAAAGTCTCAGGATAATTTCTTCTTTTTCCAGTTCTTTGAGGTGTAAAGTTAGGTTGTTTGAGATCTTTTTTTCCCTTCAATTGGATGTTTATCACTATAAACTTTCTCTTTGAACTGCTTTTGTTGAATCCCATAATTTTGTTATGCTGCATTTCCATTTTCATTTGTCTGAAAATATTTTTAAATTTCCCTTTGTATTTCTTCTTTGATCCATTGATTGTTCAGGAGTATGTTTATAATTTCCATGTATTTGTGAATTTTCCAGGTTTCTTCCTGTTAATAATTTCTGGTTCATATGATTGTGGTTGGAAAAGATTCTTGATATGATTTTAGTTTTCTTTTTATTATCATTATTTCAAAATATAATGAGGGTACAAATGTTTTTGGTTACATGGATTGCTTTTGTTATGCTTGAGTCAGGGTTGTAAGTGTGCCCATCAGCCAGATAGTGTTTTTTGTATCTGTTAGGTAGGTTTTTGATCATCCTCTCCACTCCCCTCTCCCTTGCTTGATTTCCACTGAGTTGTACTTCCCTCTGTGCACATGTATGCTCCTTGGTTAGTTCCAATTAAATAGTGAGTATATATAGTGTTTTCTTATTCCATTCTTTGGATACTGCACTTAAGATAATGGTCTCCAGTTCCATCCAAATTGTTGCAAAAGGCCTTAATTCATTCTCCTTCATAGCTGAGTAGTATTTTTGTAGCAGTATTTTATTAATCCCTCATGAATTGATAGGCACTTGGGTTGAATCCATATCTTTACAATTGAAAATTGTGCTGCAATAAACATTCAAGTGCAGCTGACATTTTGGTAAAATGACTTCTTTTCCACAACTGGGATTGCTGGATCAAATGGTAGGCCTACTTTTTAGCTCTTTGAGGACTCTCTATACTGTTTTCCATAAAGGTTGAACTAATTTGCAGTCCCAACAATAGTATATAAGCATTTCTTTCTGCATCCACACCAGCATTTATTGTTTTTGGACTTTTTAATAAAAGTCATTCTAACTGGGGTAAGGTGATGTCTCATTGTGGTTCTTATTTGCATTTCCCTGATGATTAGTGATGTTGAGCATTTTTTCATATATTTCTTGGAAATTTGTCTATCTTCTTTTGAGAAGCATCTGTTCATGTCTTTTGCCCACTTTATAATGGGGTTGTTTGGGGATTTTCTTGCTGATTTGCTTGAGTTCTTTGTAGATTCTGGTTATTAGCCCTTTGTTGCATGTATAGATTGTGAATATTTTTTCTCATTCTGTAGGTTGTCTATTTATTCTGTTGATTATTCCCTTAGATGTGAAGAAGCTTTTTAATTTAATCAAGTCTCATTTATTTTTGTTGTTTTTGTCAGATCTACAAAGAGGAGCTATTACCTATACTAAAGAAATAACTTAATAACATAGAGAAGGAAGGAATCCTTCCCAACTCATTCTATGAAGCCAATATCATGTTCATACCAAATGCAGGAAAGGACACAACAGAAAAGAAACTAAAGACCAGTATCCCATATGGGTTTGATAAAATTCAGCTGTGAATTCATCTCATCTGGGGCTTTTTGTTGTTTGAAGATTTTTTATTACTGCTTCAATCTCATTGCTCATTATTGGTCTGTTAAGGAGTTCTATTTTTTCCTGATTGAGTCTTGGGAGGTAGTGTGTTTCCAGGAATTTGTCCATTTCCTCTATGATTTCAAGCTTATGTGCATAGAGATTTTCATAGTATTCACAGATGATATTTTGTATTTCTATGGTATTGGTTGTAATATCTCCCTTTTCATTTCTGATTGAGGTTATTTGGGTACTTTCTCTTTTATTCCTGGTTAGTCTAGTAAGAGATCTATCAATTTTGTTTATCTTTTCAAAGAACCAACTTTTTGTTTCATTGATCCTTTGCATTTTTTGTTTGTTTTCCATTTCATTTAGGTTCTTCTCTGACCTTAGTTATTTTTTTTCTTCTGCTGGCTTTGGGTTTGGTTTGCTCTTCCTTTTCTAGTTCCTTGAGATATGTCATTAGTTTGTTGATTTGTGATCTTTTTGTCTTTTTGATGCAGGCATTTAAGGCTATGAATTTTCCCCTTAGGACTACTTTTGCTGAATCCCATAGATTTTGATAGCTTGTGTCCCTTTGTTGTTCAATTTGAGGAATCTTTTGATTTCCATCTTGATTTCATTGTTGACCCAATAATTGTTCAGCAGCAGGTTGTTTAATTTCCATGACTTTGTGTTGAATTGAGTGTTTCCCTTGAAGTTGATTTCTAGTTTTATTCCATTGTGCTCTGAGAAGATACATGGTATGGTTTCTATTTTTTTGGATTTGTTGAGACCAGTTTTGTGCCCTAAGATATGATCAATCTTGAGGAATGTTCCATGTGCTGATGAAAAAATGTATATTTGGTAGTTTGGGGGTAAAACATTCTGCAAATGCCTGTTAGCCCTATTTGTTCTAGAACCCTATTTAAGTCCAGTGTTTATTTAGTTTCTGCTTGGATGATCTGCTCAGTTTGACAGTGGGGTGTTGTAGTCCCCAGCAATTACCATGCTTCCATTTATTTCTTTGCTTAGATCTTGTAGGGTTTACTTTATTAATCTAGTCACTCCTGTGTTAGATACATAAATATTTAGGATTGTTATGTCTTCTTGTTCAATTGCTCCCTTTACCATTATATAATGAACATCTTTGTCTTTCTTTACTACTGTTGATTTAAAGTCAATTTTATCTGATATGAGAATACCTTCATGTGCTTTCTTTTGGTCTCCATTTGCATGGAATATTTTTTCCCATCTCTTCACCTTGAGTCCGTATGAGTCCCTGTGGGTTAGATATATTTCCTGGAGACAGCAGGTACTTGGGTTGTATTATTTCATCCATTCAGCCAGCCTATGCTTCTTGAGTGGGGCATTCAAACCATTCATGTTGGTTGATAGAATTGATATTTGGGATCCCTTTCTGTTCATTCTGTTGGATGATATCTTATTGCATTATTTTACTTCTTGGCTATTGTTTTATGTGAGCTCTCGCTTTACATTGCAGTCAAAATAGACAGTAAATATACACATTTAAAATAAAAAAAATTTTTGTGTTATTAAACAATTTATGGGATACTTTTGGCTATGAATTCTCATAAATATAAATTTCATACCTGGATGGAGAAACCTGCGTTCCAGCAAGAGAAATATTCCTCCCATTTGACATAAGTTTCTTTAGAAGATCTAAGGAAGATGAACACCAAGGAATGTTTAGTAGTTGTGATTTTTTCAGCTGAGTTAAATCTGACCTTTTCGTCCCCTTGTTTCTGATGTTGCACTTGAAGAAAATATTAGTGATCACTTAGTGATGAAAGAAGAAATTTTTATTTTGCCTTTATGTAGAAATAGTTTAGTGTAACATAAACAGGTCCCAATTACAATTAGCAACATAAACCCACTCCTTTATCTCTTGCTGTAATTTATGTTTAATCCTTTTTTTTAAAAAAAAAAGCAGGAACCAAGAATATTAAAAAAACAAAGCAGGTATTGAATGAGAATTTTTTCATATGTGTGCATATGTGTTTCTTATGGCTCAGGATCCTTTCTCAGTTATGTTTCAAGTGATTTTAGAGATTCATTAATAGAAGCACTTGTACTAAATATAATGGTGTTGACTTTCTATGGGAGCACAGAATTAGTCCCAAGGTATTTTTGTTTTCTAGGATGGTTTGTGCTTTACATAGTCTAAATATTGCTGATAAAAATTTTATTTAAGTGAATAGGGTGTACATTTATTCAATGTCCAAATATGGTTTGCATATATGCAATGCCCAAATATAGCATCATTTTCCCAGGTGGATGCTATAATAATGGGCAGCAGACTATACTAATAAGTGCTCTATTGTCCTAAAATTGAAAGTGAAAAACTCAACTGCTGTCAGTTCAACATTTAGTGCCATATAGTTTATATTTCTTTGGTATCTGAGTCTATTCTAAGTATTCACTTCTGGATCTATAGCTCAGCAAAATTGATTTTTCTTTGTACTCCATGAGAAACAGAGCCATCAATGTGGAAAACTTCCCTGTAGTTTATTTTTAAAGCAAAACAAGCTAATTAAATCTATTTCATTGATTTAAGCTTGATGCAAAGTGCTGGAAAAGGCCATGGCTGACCATGTTGATTTATTTTTAAAGTCCAGCAAGTGGTTGCTTTGTGTTCTGAAAAGAGATAGTAAGGGAAAATTAATTCATCCCACTCATTTGCAAAGTTCTTGGGTTTGAGGTGAAAGTATCTCAGATAAGTTAATAGATCTCTTCATGGATGTTTTTCACCCTTAAAAAAACATTGAATGTTCCAGAATTGTTAGAAACCTAAAGAAGGATGCCAGTGAATTCAAGGACACTGGCTAATTCCCCCGACAGATTTAAAATAAAATTCTACTCTGTTATCACGGACTAGCCCCCAGATCAACCAGTCATCTCAGAAAGGTGTTTATGACTTCTGAGTTCAGCAAGAACAACACAGATAAGCACACGTTCAGTACAGGTGAATCATATCACTCTTTTTATCAAGTGTCTAAGTGTATTCACTCTATCAAAGACTATGTGCTCATGGTGAGAGAAGAAAAAGAAGTGAAAATCACTGTGGCTGATCTCAATAAACTCACAGTTGCTTTATTTGGTCCTATGAACCAAAATGTAAAAGACACACTTTGTGAAGGGTCAAATGAGTGGTAAAGGAGAAAACAACTTATTTAGGAATCACCTAGGACCACTGTGTAGACATTCAGATCACTGGAATAGAATGGAAAGAGCCTGGGAAAGAAGAAGGAAGGGACACAGCAGTTGATGGGCAAAGTGATGGGCAGGTTGTGAAGGCAGGAAAGGAAATGGTAATTTGGGAGGATCCTGACCAGCAGGGTTTGAACTTAGTACCAGGGCATGTGGAGGGAAGTTGTGTTGGTGCCATTTGGAAAGTTCATGGCCTCTATATGGTAGAGGGTCAAGAATGTTGTTTTTAAAAATTGTCATATTCTGATGATACCAAAGAGACTTTTAAGGCTTTTGAATAGGCAGGTGATGTGTGAATCAGTTTTTTTCCTTTTTTAGAAAATCTGGAGCAATCTGCAAGGTGGATTACAAAGTGACTGCTTACAGTGGACATCGAAACATGCCATTCTCCTACTGAAAACCCTCTGATGCTTTCCCATTTCACGTAGAATTGAGTCTGAACTCCTTGCTGTAAAGTGCAATGCCCTACACGGCTGGTCCTTGCCTGTCTCCAAACTCACATCTCACTCTGCCCCTCACTCACTGGGCTCCAGCTCCATCTCCCATTAGGCTGAGCTCATTCTTACCTCCCAACCATTGCATTCCCGCTGCCAGGAAAGCTCTGTCCCTGTGTCTGTACTAGGCTAATTTTGTCCCATCACTCCAGAGTCATCTTAAATTGCCTCCTGTTTAGAGAGACTTTTTCTGACCACATTGTCTAGTTTTGTGTGCCCCAACATCAGTCACTCTCCACCACACCGCCTCGTGCGCACTTGGATGATCTGATATTTTATATCTATCTGCTTTTTTAATTGTTTTGAGTCCATCTCCTCTTGATGGAGTGCAAGCTCCATGAGAAATGGGATTCCTGCTTGTCTTTGTTCGTTGCTTTATACCCAGCATCCAGAGCAGTGCTTGGAATATATGCTCAATAAATAATGGTTACATGAATGAATGAATTGGAAAGGGGTGAGACTGTAATTCAAGGCTTAAAGTTCTCCAAACTGTAGACAAAGAAGTGCCTAAATACACAGTTAAAGCACTAGAAGATCACACTGCCCATATGACAGTGTCTGCAGTACTATCATAAAACTATCTGATGATCTCAAATATCCAAGACCAGTCAGGCAAACACATTCAAACGATGGTCTTACTGTTTTTAGGGTCCTTTGAGAGGAAATGGATGCAGGAGGCAGGCATCTTTTGTCATAGAAGTCATTCACATGTAAAGATATATTTCTCTGAACATTATATCTGATTCAAACTACAACATTAATACTTGAGTTATAACTTGTGGATGGGTAACTTTGCACAAATATGCACTTTTCATTGATTTCCTTAGTCACTTATAATCTCTGATCATTTTCTAATAGGACCCCATTTTTATTTTTACACATTAGCAATACTAAACTGGGCCTATTTCATAAAATATTTTGCTAAGAATTTGTAATGGCACTTAAAGTTCTCCCAAGTCACTAGCATTCCTGCATAATATAAGCCAGAAAACAAAGTAAAACTAAAATGAGCTTGCTGATGCTCATTTTAGCATCAACTTCATTTTAGCATTTGAAGTTACATTGATTAAAACCCCCCACACACCCTCAGACTCTCTTTTATTTTAACTATATTTGACCAAGAAGATTAATTAGAAACCAATTGTGAACTAATGAAGGTTTATCTTTTCAGATTTTTAATGGAATTAGTCATAAACTTATTTTCAGCTACTTGCAGTTGGATAATAGACTGTTTTAACAAACATTCCCCACTCTTTATAACCTGGAGTTACCCAGGTTATATGTTTACAAAATCAAAGAGTACTTTTGAATATAATGAAGGAAAGTATATTCGTAGAATTTTAACAGGAAATTAGGGATACTTTATCACATTACATTTCTTTGCAGTGCCGACATGTTCCATTGTGTAGATAGGTGCCTACCCTCCCACTCTATGTGCCAATACAGTTTAGTGGGCTGAGGGGTTGAGACTCAGGTTCCTAGTAGAGCTGATTTTACCTAACTTTCCAAAGAAGAATGGTACAATCTAGATTAGTGGTTTACAAAGTATAGGATAAAATCCCTTAAGAATGTTCCAGGTAGTTTGGAAACTGATCCAAACTCTAAAGTAAGGTCATTTGACTTATTGTGAGATTCTCTGGCATCAGAGAAGAAAAAAAGAGAAAGGGAGTTATTTATTTTGAGTCACTAACCTCTAGAAACTCACCAGGAATAGCTCGTGGGCAGCTGAATGAACTTAGAATGTTGTTGCTGCCACAAATGTCAACTCAAATAAGATGTGACACAGTTGGATCCCACGGTCTCTGAGCTTTCAAACACAGAAAGGCCACCCACAAGTAGAAGCCAGACAGAAAGAGGGAAAAGGAAGAAAAATCCCAGAAGATCTTAAAAAAAGAAAAAAGGCCGTATCTGGTATTCTGGCTTTTCCTCTGGATCTCACAGTACCTACCAACAGCATTCAGGTCAACTTGCAGTGTCTTTCTCATGCTCCAGGACTAAATGCGAAGATTGGCTGTTCCAAAGGCAAAGAGTCAAAGGCCGTGGCTCTGGAGGAGCTGTCCTAGGAGAACACATGGAAGCAGTTGTGAAAAACGGTTTTAGTTTGTGATGTGATCGGAAGGAAAAAATTTGAAAAGCACTGATTTGACGTGTGTTAGTAATTTGTAATATGCATACGTCAGAATTAATAATGATGTAAAATGAAGCTGGTGCTCTCAGACAAGGCACTCTGGGGATGAGAGTGTGCTGGGAAATGGTCACCTGTCCTGAGCTGCTGTCACAGGCAGCCCCGTTACCTTTGCTCTGACGCTGCCATGGACAGCACCAATCCGAACACCTTGTGTGTGCACTGGAGTCCAGGTAAGCCGGGGCAGAGATGGGAGAGGAGAACCCAGGGTGGCCCACGGCCTTCTTCTGGCCCTCACTGAGGGTTTTGTGGCTGATTGGATTTTGTCTTGACTTCTTTGACTGTCAGCTCTGAGAGGGAAGGGCCCAGGCCTCTGAGCTGTGTAGTCACCCAGTTCCAGGGGGAGAGTGGATGTGCTCACAAGCCCGAGAGAAACCGTTCTGCCGAACTCATGTGCAAACTTTTGCAGATTGTGCCCTGGACAAGAGTATCAGATTGAAGTGGGGAATGGGAGCTTTACCTAAACCAGCCTTGCTTCTCTGGCCAAGCCATGGCCCTCATGTGGGGCTCCATTCTCCAGAAGAGAAGATGACCTGTTCCGATGCATCCAGCCGTTTTGGCCAGTGGGAGTCCTGCATTTTGGCTGTGATATTAGAATCATTTTTAAGAACCAGTATTATTGGAGGTTCAGTCAAAAACCTAAAAGTCTTTATTCAAATTGGCCATCAGGATGATCTGAACTCATTCATGAATTATAATGATTATGAAGATGTCTTCTTAAATTATGAAATAAACTTCTATCAAGTGATGCTGAAATGACAATTTATCACCCTACCTGTTGAAAATAATAATAGCACCAGACATTTTTGACTTTTGATTCTAGAAGTCCATATATATTTATAAATTTATTTTGTGATTTCTCAATTTCTAATGCTCACTTAATTCGGTAAATAGAAAAGACAGTGTATCTTTTTATCCTTGTAACAGATGAAATTTTATTTCCAGATTGAACTACTTGAACAATAAATACATTCCACATATTATCATTGGAAGTGCTTCACTGATAGTTTGAATGTGTAACTCATTCACACATATGTAGCCCATTTATGAAACATAGAAAACTAAAAACAAGTTATCTCACTATTACAGAATTTTTGGAGGTATTAATAGTTTTTAAAATTTTTGACATATGGAGAATCAAATTAAGTTTATGAAGGCTTTAGCCATTCTATTGATAAGTAGTTTTAAACTTTCATACTTTTACTTTTTATATTTATTTCAGAATTATTGAAAATCTTTGTATACTTGCAATGGATACTTTTATCATAGCATGATATAAGGTAAAAAAATCCACAATGTGACAGAGCTTTAAAAAATCTTAACAAATCTTTAAATATGTCTTTGAGTTTGAGCTTGCAAAAAAGTCTATAAAACACTTATATGCAATATATACAAACAAAACTCACACATATAGAAATAATAATATCCTTATTCAATTTTAGTTGAAATTAATTTTGGAATAGGAGAGGTATAGATATTTAAAAATTTGCTGATTATCAAAATAATTATAAAGATATTTTCCAATATGTTAAGTAATTTTCAATCTTTCCAGGTTACAGATAGGCATCTATTACGTAGGAGAAAAATTCTAAAAATCATCAATAAATTTTAAAAGTTAAGTAAAAAACATTTTTGTATTAAAAAAAAAATCATGTCATAAAATTTAACAGCCAGAGCAGCCTTGGCAGGGCTGACTGTAGAATGGCAGTGTACAGAAACTGAACTGACACCACAAATATGTTTGCAGGGTATTGTTTTGTTCCAGTGTTATGTAAATTCTGCAAATCTAAAACAGAAAGTTTATGTAACAGATGCCAAGTCAAGCTCTGTATGTGCTCCATTCCTTGTTACTTGGGAAATGATGTGCTTTTCACTTAATGATGCTGAAAATCACTCCAAGGACACCAAGCCAAATATGCAGGAGTCCCATTGCATGGTGTAATTTGCAAACCATCAGTTATTTCTGTCATATGGCATGAACTTTGTTTAAAGGGCTAGTAGCACAGGGTGTGACTTGTGGAGTAAACTCTTAAAAATTTTAACACAAGATTACAGCTCTCTTTAATGACTCAGAGAGTAAGCATCTTTTTAACCAACTCTACTTGGTGCGGTTTGTGAAATGAGCACTCCTTAGATAATAAATCCCTCAGCAAACCTCTGACATAGCAATTACAGGGGGATTTTGGACAAGAAATAAGCTGTATGCTGGAAACCTTGTTTTTCAGTCTAAAATGTACTCCAAGAACTAATTTGCCAACCAATAAATACTATAGTATTTATTAAGGATGTTCTTTCAAATTTAATATATAGCTTTCACTTCATGAGCATTGATGTAATCTTTAAATCGCATTTAGGAGCATCATGTTTAGCTTAGAGTAGCAAAGCTAATGTGGGATTTTGGACACCTTAGTAATCAATATGCACAGACACTAAGTCAGAAATCATCCAGTTCATCACAATGGAGATTTAGGCAAATTTTCTAAAGGAATGGATTTTCCTTTTTCTCCCCAGAAAGATGCAAAACTAAGATTCCCCAATAGTCCTCCCAGCAATCTAAGCAATTTCCTAATTGTTTGGTCATTGCTATACAAGCA
This sequence comes from Avahi laniger, assembly GCA_963575035.1. Classification (NCBI taxonomy): domain Eukaryota; kingdom Metazoa; phylum Chordata; class Mammalia; order Primates; family Indriidae; genus Avahi; species Avahi laniger. The sequence goes on along the minus strand of CAUYSK010087932.1, from coordinate 69,296 downwards.
TTTACCATGAAGTTTATGCATGTAAATTTATTGATCATGCTACAGTCTGGCCTGGTAGCAGTGTATTTATCTTGCCATTAGCTGTCTGTAAGAAGATAGAAATATCTTTTTTTGTGAAGTATAGAATATTGAGTTTAATCTCTGAGAGGTTATTTACTTCTACAGTGACCACAGGAAATTTGACTCCCTATTGTAGTAAATTCAATATATCCATCTTGGAAGGTGATGGGAGAGTGAAAACACAAAGATTGGAAGTGTTGAATTTTAGAAGTTTTCAAGCAAAGGGGAAAATACTTCTGCAGAAAATTAAGAAATTGATGGAAGATATATGAAAATTTTTAGGTCTTACACGTTTAATCATGTCTTACATGTCACTGTTAATTACTTCTATAATGTATTATATTTATGCTTTTCTTGTTTCTACTTTTCACGTTTTGTATATTATGGCTTAAGTAATTTCCATATTTACCAATTACGATGTTGGAATGACCCCAAACTATTTTCTGCGGAAAATATTGACCTTGTCTGCAGGCAGTCACTTTAATAAATTCTGTGAGCAGTTAAAAAGTAATCTGTTCAGATACAAGTCAATTTGTCTTCTTAATTAAAAAAAAAAAACTTATGTCCTTTTAAATCTTACCACCCTTCAAGTTCAATATCAAGGACAATAAATTCTTCCTTAATTAAGACCATGAAAAAATTTCTACTGCAGACACTTGATAGAGAATGTAACCCAAAATTTGTTGCTGCCTAAATCTTAGCAAAATTTTGATGATACTAGTGGAATATTGCTTCCAGGATATAAGAAATGGCCTACAGAATATTTTTAAAAGATTAAATTTCATCCCTGGATTAAACTGGTTCATCAGAGAACCAAAGAACCAAATACTTAAACTACATTGCTTTGGCTTCTTTTGAAATCATTTTTAATTAGAGAATTTCACATTGGCATTATGCCATACTAAACTATTGCATTTCATTGTGGAGCAATTTTGAGGATATTGTACATTATATAACATAACTTTTGGCTTTGCGTGGACCCTGGGAGAAATTTCTCTTTGGATGTGTATCACAAGAACCTATTTCTTCTAAGGAAAAAAGTAATAATCTTATGAAAAAGAGCTCATTAATCTATAGATAATATTTTTTTTTTTTTTGAGGTGGGATCTTGATATTTCACCCATTCTAGAATGCAGTGGCATCATTGTAGCTCACAGCAACCTCAAATTCCTGGGCTCAAGTGATCCTCCTGCCTCAACCTCCCAAGTACCTGGAACTACAAGTATCATGCCCAGCTAGTACCATGCCCAGCTAATTTTTCTATTTTTTGTAGAGACGGAGTCTCACTCTTGCTCAGGCTGGTCTCGAACTCCTGGCCTTAAGCGATCCTCCTGCCTTGGCCTCCCAAAGTACTAGGATTACAGTCATGAGCCACTGTGCCTGGCCTTAATCTTATAGATAATATTCTTATTCTTTCTTTGGCTACTTTGAGCCCAATTTGAATACCGCTTAGAGCCCAATTTGAATACCATTTGTATTCAAATTAATTAATAAATTAATTTGCATAAATTAATATTACCTCTACATTATCAAATCTTTCATTGTAATTTTACTCATGGCATGATACCTCTATTTATTTTTTTCTATAAGACATAGTTTTGTAAACCACTTTGAGTGGAACTTTTACTTTTTCTTGTGAGTTACTGGGAGCTCTTTAAGGGATTAAGAATTATATGTTATCGGATGATATGATCAAATTAAAATTTTAGAAAAAAATTATTATCGTGATAATAATAAGTATAAATTTTCCTAGCTTTTCTAATTCATTTATTTTAGTGGTTATTTTGGATTTATTACAGCCAGAGGGATATGTCTAAAATTTAAATTTGACTATAATTGAATCTTTTCTTTTAAGTCTTTAGTGCTAGCTCACTGCTTTCAGAATCAAAGTGAACACTTCTCAGCCAGCATAAAGAAGACCTGCCAAGTCACCAAGGGGTAATCATGTCACCTAATGCTTGCTATGTGCCAGACATTGCTCTAAGTGGTTTATACATATTGATTTATTTAAATCTTATAAAAACTCCATGAGTGGGTACTATTCTTATCTTCATTTTTCAAATTAGAGAGATCTCTGTTAACTACTTGCCAAGTTCACCTCAAGGGACATATTCGAGAGGTGTCACTGCCCCCAATACCCATAGAGTAGGCAGAAGCATTATTAGGCATCCCTGCTTCACCCTGTGGGGGAGTCCTCTCCAGGAAATCTCTGGGCCAAGGAGAATCATTCACCTTTATTACCACATCATGGAAGTGACAGATACAGCCCCTACATTAGTGGAGCAGACAATGAAACAGATGTAAATAGATAATATTTGGTGATATAAAGTAAGATGTAACTATTTCCGAGGCACTGTGACTTTTGCTTTCCCAACTTCTATTGTCCTGCTGTGCTTTGGCCCCCTAGGGAGGACCTGCTTTCCTTGTGGGCTTTTCCATCTTTTCACTGCCAAGCAGTTCTCTAGGCTTAGTGCTTCACTCATGCCAAAAATTAATCCTAAATCTTATATGAAGTGTAACACTTCCAATCTTCACAGGCAAAGTTACACTCATAATTCTTCTGGGCTATTCATTTTAAAATATTTATCTATGTTATTTAAGGAAACACTTCAAAACTCTGCCACAATGTAATAAGTGGGCTCACAAGTGGTGTAAAATATGGGATCTTTACATCGTGAGGTTAAATCAGATACTTTTAGTTAGTCCGAACTATGACCAAAAATAATGATAGCAACACTCAAATGCACACAACTCATAGAAGAAAGGGGGAATATGAAAATTAGAAATAAAAAACATCCAAGGAGTTCAATACTTATAGTCTATTATATTTTATCCCACCACAATGACATAGCCCATCTCACTCTTGACTGTTTTCTAACACTTGCAGATTTTGCCTAAGAATACTCCTACCAAGAAGTCTATAATGAGTTTAGAGGCATAATGTACATTTTCCAAAAAAAAGTTTCTGAGACAGCCTAATGAGAACATTTGGAAAGTGAAATCTGCAAGCTTGGATAAAGAGTGTATAGTCATTTTATGTGTATGAGAATGTATATTAGGATGATGTCTTCAAGGTCATAAAGTTTGTCCACAAGAATGTTGGAACAGACTTCAAATATTTGACTCCTACTCCAATAGATTATCCACTGATTTCTGTTTTTTGTATCATTCACTTCCCTGTTACGGTCATTGTTGGGTACCACACACATACATACACGCACATGCGATACATACACATATATATCATGTATGTATATTTGATCCATGATTCTGGGAAACTTACTATGAAGGAAATCTTACTTATTAAAAATGCTGCTTTAGGCTTTCTCAAATTTAAAGGCATGGAACAAATCAGGAAAGAGGTCATTTTCCTATCGTATAAATATAGTACCAGTGTCCCACACATTCTAAGTACAGTTTGAATTAAAAGCAAGTTTGGCAGACTTCCAAATTTGGGAATGTCATTTATTTGGTAACTTGCCATACATTTATTTTCCTACTCAATAAATAAGAAGCTTAGATAAAATTGTCAGTTTAATGCATCAGTGTCAGCATAAAAATACAAGAATCACAAAGGAGGTATCATTTTAGAAGGTATACCAGAAGGAATATTTTGAAGTATCTGGTCAAATGATTTTTGTAAAATAAATAAGAAAACTGAAGCACTGATAAAATGCACAAATTAAGAAAGCAACAGTTATTTGAATGGATCAAATGTGACTTGTCATGACTATTGATGAATTACCATGTGGTAATACATTAGTTTCTTTGCAAATATTCTGTGACATAATTCAATTCACCCACTATTTATTGCACATTTGTTAAGTACCAGACACAATAACAGGGCTACAAAGATAAGAGCCAGTCTCTATTAAAAGAGAAATTCACATTCTAATTCCATAACTAATTACATGTAATATGATGCATTGTTATTCATAATTAACAAAGTGGTTTTGAATTTCCTGTTAGAATATCTCCTTGGATACCTCAATTCTAAGAGCTCATGACATCACATTCACCGTGTGTAGATACCTCAGTTAGTGCTAGCGGTTATTGGTTACTAAGAGGAAATTATGTATTTGTATTTGCCAAGACAGACAATTGTTAGGTCAGTAAAATGCATTTAAGCACCACTGGCAGTTTTTGTACAAAGTTTATTGGATGTTTGGAGGCAGCAGTGATATCTTCCATTAATATTTAACATCTTGATCCCTGAGATTAGTCAGACCAAGAACACATTTCTCCATGGACAACTGAAGTTGTTGACCAGAGAATTTAGCCAAAACGGTGCACTGATTCATTCATATTGGTTGACCTAATGTATAACATGTTATTCCTTTCAATTCAAATCTTAACTATCCGAGCAATAAGTATTTGTCTAATTCACTCTTGTCCTCATTAAAACATACCAAACCAAAATCCAAATAATTCTAGATAAAGAATAATTCCAAATTTTTGTATTCAGAGCATCCATTGTTTGTTCATGAATTCTTTGGAAGGTTCAGATCCTATGCACGCTTTCTGCTGTTTTCTAGTTTTCTTTACCTGTAGAGTTTGTCTTAATGTAAATGTAATATACAAACATATAAAATACTGTATTGTTTTCCAGAATGTATATTTAGTATTTTATTTTCACACTATTTCTCTATTTTCTTCTGTGAGGATATGGTCATTATCTATGACACAAAAATTAAACTATTGGCACATTTTATATTAAAAATAATTGCTATTTGTCCATGATCCTCTGTAAAGTATAGGGAATAGATTCTATTTAATCATAACATTGTAATTGTTGTGGAATGTATAGAGAATTTCAAATCAGTAAAAGAAGCCAAATAATACATTTACCGAAGATAGTGATTTGCCTCATTCTTTTTTTTGCCTAAGATTTGAAAATAATATCAGTGATTTCTAATTTCATATTACATTTAATTCTCTTTTTTAGGAATCATTTTAAAATAGTGATATGAATAATCATACGATATATATCCATGATTCAAAGATTGCAAAATGCACTTCTGTGTACTCAAGTCTATATTTAAAATGTTCCCCGAATAAGAGTACATTTCATTCTATTACATAATACAAACAAACGCATGATTCCCAAGTTTTGTTCGTGATGGTGAATTTTTAATAATGATATAAAGCTGTGTTTTCATTCCAGTTGGAGGAATTTCCTTGAGCATATTCATCTATTTATAAATAATAGTATCTCTCTCACTTTATCCTAGCTTATAGCTATAAAATAATTCATATTACACTTGTTGTGTCCATGCCCAAATATGTAAATCGCTCATAATGAACCATCTACATAAATCTTACCTGTCAAATGAGACATTACTGTACAGTTGATGAGTACCAGGGCCAATGACAGGGCTACAAAGATAAGACAAAGAAGGTGATAGTCTCCTAAATTTTTCTACATTTTTTTTCTTTTATACCTCTTTTTTTTTACATTTTACACCTTTCTTTTACATCTTAGACACCAGGACACTGTGGCCCCCTAAGTGTTCTGAAAGTGTTACGAAGCCAGACTTTATACCTAAAGCCAAACTTCTCAGTTTGTTTATCAAATATCCATATAACAGCACAGCCCTTCACGCCTGAGTGCAGCTGAAAAACCAAATGTAAATATTCATAATAATAAATGTGGTAGACTGAAACATGGCCATCATTGTCTTTCCTTTGGGTTTTGTAACCAATCTTGCCACATCGTGACAATGTTAGCACCGGGCCAGCAAGTTAAAGAGAAATGATCTGAGCTGGTGGTCCAGAAGCATCGCTTCACGGATTAATTTAGGTATAAGCTTTTTCTTTAAATATTGAAAGTGTTTAATATATACACTGAAGTAGATGACTGTTTTCTTTATCTGCTGAACGACTCATGTCATGATAACCACGTGCATGTGTTTTCTGTGCACCTGCATGGTTACAAGCTGGGTGACTAAATTAGTGTTGCCACTCTATCCTATTAAGTGACAGTTGTGTATTAGTTGGAGGCATCTCCTTCACAGTTTAAGTCTCCACTTAAATTTAACCATCAATTGGGTAAAAAACAAATTCAACTCTTGAAAACAAAAGATGTGAAGCACAATTTAGTCCAAAGGCCCCTCCTGGCATTCCTCCTCTCAGTTTGCTACCTTTGATACATGTCAGTACCATGATCACAGGTCCAGCCACCAGAATTGACAGGATCATCACAGGAAAACAATTAATTCTATGTACAGAAACGGATGTTGGGAGTCAGAAAAAGCAATGACTAGTTCTAATCCAACAGGTTAAGAAAGAGGTTAAAATTTCCATAATTAAAACTGTAGCTAGATCATTCCAACAACAGCTGCTGTTTCCAAAAGCTACAAATGTAAGAGCTTTCACAGCTGTGCATATATTAATTTTTAAGAAAATTGTTAATTGAAGCATAGCATACATATACAAAAACGCATGAATTACAATAATAGAGCATAATGAATTTCACCAAAAAATGCATCCAGATCAAGAAACAAAACCTTGTTATCACTCCAGAAGCCACCTAAGGGCCTTCTCACTGCTGCTGACCCTCAAGAGTAACCATAATCCTGGCCTCTGAGACTGCAGATTCATTGTGCTTGTATTATTTACAATTTCAAGGTTATTTGGTGGGGACTCCATTTTATTTAATGTCGATATGTGTTAATAATTTAAGTTCAAATACTGTGACTAGAGGAGAGATTGATAGATATCCTAGCACTTCAGAAAACTGTGGATTTTAGAAAAGTATTTTAGCCAAAATTTATGATTCCATTGATGTATAATATATATGAAAACACACTTACAGAAGCATATTGGAAAGAAAAGCTACTCGTCTTCCTCCCAGTCAGTGTCCGGATATTAACACTGCAGGTACTGAATTGATTAAGAATCAGTGCTAAGAAACCAGACATGACTTCAACTATTGACTCTTTCTAGCTAGGAATTTGATTTCGAACAAATAAATCTCTCTAATTTTTAGATTCTTCTTTCATGATAGAGATGATAATAGGACTTAATTCAAAATGTTTTATAAAAATTAAAAGAGATAATGTCCAACAAAATTGGCTCACATCCTGGCACATATTAAGTTCTTGGTACATTATAACCGTGATCCATACCATACCCTTTGATTGGAATGTTTCATTTCTAGGAAGTCTTCTTAACAATATAACATAAAATACAGGAAAGCTTTATGCCTGAAATCGTCATAATAATAATATTTGTAATATGAAAAAAATAGATATATGAGACAGGTTTATTCAATATAAGAAAGAAAATTGGCTAGAAATGCATACTCTAATGATGCAAAACATCTTATGAAAATACTGTTAGATAAAAGTGGTTTGAATGAAATATGTTCCTTCCTATGATATTATAACACTGAGCAAGCAGTGAAACACGTGTCCTTTCCTGATTAGCACTGAAAGTCCTTCTGACTTGTAGTTGGTTATTATTTTTAAAAATTATTTTGAAATAAATAAGTCACTATTATTTTTAAATGATTAGGGCATTGGTCTTTGGGGCAAAAGCTATTTGTAACTTGAATGAAATGTGGAGTAGTAAGAATATTAATTTCATATTGGTCATGGTAAATAGTTATTGAGTTTTCAACTCTGTCCTGTATCAGTCTCACAAGTATGTGGAGAAGGTTCAGGAGCTAATAAAGATAATTTGTTTTAAAGAGGAATAATTTTACTAAAGATTTTTAGAATAGCTGAAGCATTTTATCAACATTGTCTACTTTTGCTCAAAGTCAGAAACAATAATGTATATGCACACACAAATGAATGAAGTGGAATGCAAAGAAAGTTTAAATATAATCAGTAGTTTTTTTAAGCTAAAAGACCATACATGCTAATATAGCTTTATAATACTTTTATTTATTTATTTATTTATTTATTTGAGACAGAGTCTCACTATGTTGCCCTGGCTAGAGTGAGTGCCGTGGCATCAGCCTAGCTCACAGCAACCTCAGACTCCTGGGCTCAAGCAATCCTTCTGCCTCAGCCTCTCGAATAGCTGGAACTACAGGCATGCACCACCATGCCCAGCTAATTTTTTCTATATGTATATATTTTTACTTGTCCAGATCATTTCTTTCTATTTTTTGATAGAGATGGGGTCTTGCTCTTGCTCAGGCTGGTCTCGAACTCCTGACCTTGAGCGATCCACCCACCTCTGCCTCCCAGAGTGCTAGGATTACAGGCGTGAGCCACCGCACCCAGCCTACGATACTTTTATTGTATTAATATATCTTAAGTATATATTTGATTTACTCTTTGACATACTCAGTCCAAATAAATTGTTGTTACTATTCTACAAAAGAAATAGAAGTATCAAGGTGTAGAAGAAATATTTTTAGTTATGACAAAGAGATAAGTAAGAACATTTCAATTTTTTAACTTATAAACAAGCATTGATTAGAGCAATATCTATTCTTACCAAGATGCTTACATTTGATATTAGAGATTTTGATGTCAATTTTTAACTTTGTGGTCATTTTTATAAAATAACACAAAACTTTAAATTGGCTCACATTTTTCTACATGTGAAAGATTTTAATTTTTTGATATTTTTCTCTATAATTCTTCACACTTTAATTTCCTTTACAATCCTGACAATCCTGTCATCTAGTAGAAAAACTTTTGTTTGTTATCAAACTGGACTTTGAGAATTATACTGAATAATTCCTTTGTTGTCCATGTTGGTAAATCCAAATGTTCACAGTTAAAATAGGCACAAACTATGATTTTTGTTTTTACCAGTGATTCATTCCTTTTTTTCAGCAAACATGATATGACCATCATATGATACAAGGCCCTGGGCTAGATGAATCGATATTAGCTCAGGAAATCAACATTCCATCATTGGCTAGCTGAGCCTTGGCCTGTTTTTGTATAGGATACATAAAATCATTGCTTATTGATTCAATGAGGCAGATCCTAAATTACTGCCTATATGTAAAAGCCTGCCTTCACAGCTGACTAGAAGGCCATTTGCAGGTCAGTCTATCTATTTTGGTTGTATTAATGAACAACTTAGATACAATTCATTGCTTAGCCACTGCATGTTATGACAAAAATAAAATTTAAAAATCTCAAACATTGAATCAAAATGTTATGCGTTAGCTTCTCCGGGAAATATTTTATTTCACATCAGTTTTGGTGCATTGCTAGCACTCATAATGCATAATTTCTCTTTCCCTTACCCCCACATCCTTGAAACTAAAACAAAGTATATTCTTTAAAAATTATTAATGTAAATTTTTAAGATAATTTTGTAGTAAACACCTTTACTAATGTTTTCCTTATACCAATAGTAACAACAAAACAGTATAAAACCAGACCAATTTTTAAAACAAAAGAAAGAAAATAATGTTTTGTTTGTTTGATAAATACATTCACACAAAGACTTCTGTCTTATTTTTCATATGAATTATATCTAAAATTGATGTCTAGATATTCTTCATTCTTTAATAATATAGAAATACATTTTTTAATTGTCACATGTTACTAGGTTCTTCAAGGGAAAATAGATAACATGATTGGAAGTGAAATAGAAGAATTTAGGCTTAAGAGAATTAGTTAATTAGATTGATAATGAAGTTTATAAGCTTTTTCCAAAACCAATATTCTGTGTATATAACCATTCAAAACAAAAAAATCAAAAAGTATATAAGTGTCACAAAAATCAAATAATTGAAACATCTTTGGTTTATTAAAGACTTAGAATCCTAAACATGTAGAAGACACACATACCAAGAGCCAAAGTCTGTCCTTTTATGTAATTTGTATCAAATTTTTCAAAAATCTCTAGTAATTATGAATATTAGAACAATTGGGGTTACAATAATTCTAACATACAAGTAGAAATTTTGATCATATGTTTTAATTTTTGTTAATGTAGACATATCAGGATTCCTATGGTAGTCAATCTTACATAGTTATTAGGAGGTACTGCTATCTGTGTGTTTAAAACCTAAGGTGGAGTCAGGGACTTGAGAAAGAAAAGCCCATGGAAGTATTGAACAATTCATTTATGGAGCAAAGGGAAATGTATTTTCTGACAAGACGGTACCTGGGCTGTATTAATAAAAAGTACATAATATTCATGTTTTTAAAAAATTGATATTTGGCTCAAAAACCTTAAAATAAATCTATATTGGGCCAAATCTGAATAGTAAACCAATGAAAGAAAACTATGCTTGCAAATTGGAAAGCCCCATTTGTATGTGTAAATAAATATAGAATGACTTTGAGTTGACATTTGCAAATGTAATGGAAACTTATAATGTTCATCCATATCTTGTTCTCCTCTCCCTCCTAATACATGGAAGAATTACTACTTTTCTCAGCCCCTTTGGGGTGGATAGAATCAGAATTAGTTCTGAGTAACGGTTCATGGGTAGAAGTAAATGTATTATACCAAGGCTGTAGTAATTAACTGCCTCCTAATTCATTCTCTCTTTACCATCATGATCAGAGAAACATATACCAAAATAGAGCATCTGTCATCTTGCATTATTAAATGGCCATGATAAGCTAAGTTCTTCTGATGGCCCATGTTAGACATATATCATAAGAAATACAAATATAACTTTGTTATTTTAATCTATTAAGATCTAGGGATTTCTTGTTAGTGCAGCAAACCCTGACCTGGCCTACCTGATTCAGCAAACCAAATTGTGTGGAGTTCTACTAATTCTAAATTGGCAATCTGAATACTTTTGGGAAAGAAAATAAAAGACTCTTATTCTTTAAGAATATTCTGCCATAATTTTGACTGAGCAAAACTAGGAAAATGTTAATATATATCTAAATGTCTAATAGCAAAATCAAAACACAGATGTTGATGAATTACTACTAAATTAGTAATTTAATGTTAAATATTCCCTTATTTCCTATTGGTAAGACTGTAATATGACTTCCCCTGATTCCTTCTGTTTTATAGCATTGAAATTTATAAATGAATAATTTAAAAAGATTCTTCTGAATTAGATGAAACTGTCAAGCCTATACTTGCTGGGCTCTAGAAGACAGGATGTTAAGAATTGCCTCAAAAGTAACAATACTAATTATGAAAGAAATAACAACTATGGAAAGTAATACAGATACCCTAGATAATTTCTTATCATTAAATCTCATAAAACAAAAAACTCCATAGAATTAATAGTTTTCTAATATTATTGTATAAAGATTTTACTGAAGTTTTATTTTTAAAACCATTTAATTTATTAATTTGTATGCTTTTTTACAAAGAAACACAAAATATTATGCTTAGCTGATGACCACATTCCACATATTTCAAAAGTTTTGAATTTAAACAAGAATGTTTATTGAAAATAAATATTCTTTTCTATTTAGGTTGACATGTGAAATAATCATCTGTAAAACCAACGAAGTCCAAAAGAATTAACTCGACATGAATTTTCTCTAATTTAACACCGTCTATAGTTTAAGCCCTTGTTGATAGTTATTTTCCAGCAGTCCATTAGTATCCTGGAGAAGATTTGCAAATGGATATTATAATTTAGGCCTATGTTTTAGAAATGGAATATTTAGTGAAGAGATGAAGTGTTTAAGAATACTGCATGAACAATGTACTGTTTCTCCTCCAGATTACTGAATGTTCAAAGTTTCATAACAGTTTAGAGGAAGACTCTCGTATTCACAGGAAAGCATTCTTCTGCTGTTTGAATACTAGTTAGATTATATAGATTTATTCAAATGAGAAGATAAGCCAGAAAACTCAGATATAGTTTTTATTCCTCCTCTTTTATATCCCACAGAACTAACATTCGTCCACTGGTACATTCATTCATTCTTGGTACATTCATTTATTCTTTCAACTATTCATTTGATGGGCAAGTATCACCTGAGTATATAATACATGGCAGATGATACACTGGGTACAAGTTGATGTAGTAAAAAAATACAGCTCTTGTCTTAAAGGAACTCACACTTTGGGAAATCTGGTATCAAATAGTCAGTGTCCACATGGATGAGAGCAGGGGCCTTGGGGTCATATGGACATACATGGATTCAAATCCCTCTTTGATTTGTCAAGGACTAGTTATGTGATTTTTGGGGGAGATTTCCTTGTCAATGACATGTATATCACATTATAGTGTGTTATTTAGATTAATAGGTAATGATGGTCTATTTATCAGAATTATCACACGCTTGAATTTGATATATGATAATTATCATAGCTGTATTTTTTTAATAGTGAGAATTGTTACCAAAGAAGGGCTGATGAAGGGCAGTTATTTAGCCTGAAGCTTGGGGAAGGGGTTGGCTAGGTGCAAACATAAACCCACAGTTGGTCAAAGCTTGAAACTCATGGAGATTGCGATAGCTAAGCCATGAAGAGAAGCCAGAAGTAACGGCATGCACAAAGGTTAAGAAAAGGAAGCCTGTGGGGTGTTTAATGAGCTGAAAGTGGCTGGTATGTTTAGTACAGAAGGTGTTTTGGGGAAATTAGTGGGAGATAAGGCTGGAGAAATGGTAAGCAGTTTGGATTTCATTCCAAGTGATTTATAATTTATTCTGAAACTGACAGCTATTCAACTAATGTCAATGAAATGATCAGACATGTAATCTGATGAAGCTGAGGCTTCATGCTACTAGCAGAATCAAACCCTCTTAATAGATTCAGAGGTGTCAAAATGAATTAGAACACAATTTAAATAGTACTTCAATGTCGGAGAATGTGTTCACACATGCAGAGCCTTTATGTAAATATGTGTACAATTAAAGGTACCCTTTTCACTGTAGGAAATAACAGGAGAGTTTGTGATACAGGTAAAACATATAGAATTTATTCAGCAAGTATTTCCTGAGGGTTTCTGTGTGACAGGTAGCATGCTAGAGTCTTTGGTGATGAACACAAAACTCTCTATTTTTTTCTTTAAAGGAGTATAGAATCTGAATGGGTGAAATAGATAATAAAGTAATAAACAATTCATGTTATGCCTGTTCTCATAGAAGTTTATAAAGAGAATTGGTAGCATAGAAAAAAGAGTGACTAAAGTCCCCTAGGCAAGACCAGTGTGAGGAGGACCAGCGAGGAGGCCGTTGCAACAATACAGGTTGGATTATGGTGGCTTGAACCATCACATTGGCAGTGCTCATGGGGATAAGGGACAGACACAAGATATATTCAAGGGTAGAATTGGTGACTCACCATGTGCGGGCAGAGGGAGGACTCCAGGATTAGTCACAGGGCCCTCGTGTGGGCAGCTGGGAATCAATATTCAAAAATGAGAGAGCTAAATGGAAGAAACAAATATTTTAAATAGGTTAGAATTGGAAATCACTTGGTGTCAGCATCCACCGTGGATCCCTCCTTTCTCATCATTCCAACTTCTTCTATCTGGGCTTGGCTTTGGAATACCTGTTTGTAAGTGTGAGTGATTTTCACCGCAATGCCCACATTACCCTTGGTTTGAGGAACGTATAGAAATATGTGTGGTCCAAAGACCCCAACTTTCACAAGGGATGATAATATGTTACGTGATTTAAATAGTTGGTCCTGAACGTTTTTGTGTGATCTCCAAAATATTTCCTTACTGTGGAAGTTGATATTTGAAGTAAAACAAAATATCAGATTTATCTGTGAAAATGGTGTTACATACACATGAAAAACTACTAGAAAGAACCGAAAGTGCTTTGGGAGTTGAAGGGTGGTGTGCCAGAGATCTGAGATAGCTTTCGCTCATGAATTTGGAAAGTGCCCTCCAGTGGATGTTCCTCTCTGGAGATTTCGATAGCTCCATCTGGCATCGAGTAACCTCTGTTGCTGCTGAATGGTCCCTTTATATGGTGATTTCTTTTTTCATGTGGAAAGGTTATCCCACTCAAAGACGAATGGGCAATGACATCTCTTCCCAACTGGAAGTGCATAAGCTCAGTGTGAACAGCTGTCGGGACAACAGTGGGTGAAAATTTGCTCTATAGAAAACAACCTTGATCAACATACGTGGTCACATTGCTTTCAGGACTCATGTCCATCTGTTAGACTGGCTGAGTGCCTGGTCACTTGTTGGTCAGACTTTAGGACAAAGAATGCCTCAGTCAACAAGTTCTAGCTCCTTTCTCGTGACAGCACTGCCCCCTGGATATTGGGTGCTCCTTTACACAGCTAAGGTGCAAATGGCTATGTGAGATTTAAATCCCTCTTCTCGTAAGCTTGTCCAAAAAAAAAAAAATCAAAATTGTATAGAAGTGTATATTGAAGGCCAGAGTATTTTAAGCCTGTTATTGGTTTGTGTTTTTTCTGTTTATTCTATTCTCTCCATAGAATAGCATACCACAGTCACATACAGGCATCATTGCATGTTGATGTTTATTTAGTTTTCATAAAGAATAGTTTCATTTCAGTTCCCTCTTTTGCACAAAGAAAATCAAACAAAATACAGTATAAGAGTATGAAAATTTTTTCCCTGTCTTTGATGTATTTTTATTTTTTTGTCTCCTTGTTCCTTTATTTCTCTTTCTTCCTGTTCAGCCTTTTTTGGACTCTTTAATTTGCTTTCACAATATTATTCCAGTTTATTTTTTCCCATCTGTGATACTGGATTCAGCCATTCTCTGTAGGTCCCTGACCTTTTCTAGTTTGCCCTCCCGTCTGTAGTCTCTCCAAACAGTGTATTCCTCTAATTATTTCCTTCTTTCTTAATTCAGCTTTCCACTTTGCCCTGTCACTGATCCCTGTTCATCTTCCAGAAGTTTGAATTCCTCACATTCTTGGCCCTGTGGAGAGCAGTCTCTTTGTAGTTGATCGCTGACTACTGACTCGGAGAGGGACCATGGCACATTATCCTCGAATTCTTTTCATCTACTCTTCCGAGGAGCAGGTTTCCATTTGACACTCAGCAGAGAAAATAGGGCTCAAAGGGAGTATAACTCTTGGCAGGTAAAGTTCTTTGCAGGACATAGAAATGCGTTAATGTTCTTCTCATAAACCTGTGTGGCTGAGAGGTTGGTCTACGTAAATCACTGTCATCCGAGGACTCTGAACAATCACAGGAACCTCAGACCAGAGATGCGCAGGTTTAAGAGATTTGGAACCTGCAAGGAGAGGTGTGCCTAGAGGGTGGCCTCCCTTACTGTCTCTCTTCTCTTCTTCCTGGCTGTGGGTCCTTTTTTTCCTTCCAGCGGACAACCGGAGCGACAAAAATCAAGAGAGGGAGTAAAAGTTCTGGGGAACAGTGAATGAATACAGAACAAAATGTATCGCCTTCCTACTTGCCCTGGCTCCACGGAAGTTTAGGTAGAATGTATAATTCTTTCTTGTTTTTGGTGTTGTTTTTCAAAAATAATAATAATAAAATAAATAGTAAATACTAAATATATTGTATTCACTGTTTTAATAAAGATTTATTAAGCTTATATACTGTGCCAGGTAATGTTCTAGCCGTTGGGAAAGGGTGAACAAAATATTAGAGTATGTGTGTCAGAAAATGCAATTAAAGTTATATCCTTGTTTAGCCAGTATATTAGGTTTAATAAATCCCTTAATCTCCAAATATTGTAAATGCTATTATATTCAGAAATAATTAAGCCCTATTACGAATAAAAATACTTAATATTTCTGAGGACGGACTGCTGGCTGGGCTCTGTGTTAAATGATTTACAAAATAATCTCAGTTAATGCTCAGAATAACACAAGAAGGTAGGTGGCTATTTAAAGGGCCATTTTGAAAGAATTTGGGGCTCAGGACAGTTAAGTGGCTTACCCACAGCTAGAAAGTGACAGAGCTGGATTCAAGAAATCAGTCTTGACGTTGAAGCCACATAACTGCTATACTTTTGCGTTGGTGATACATTTATCTAGTTTGGGTCATTCTGGGTACAGAAAAATCTTAGTCTGTGCAAATGTGAATATTAAAGTTCAAATTAAGTCATTGTCATTTTAATGTGATTACATTACACTTGATTACACTCTGCAAAATGTTGGCTGCTTTAATCCTTTCTGCAGAGATCTTTCTTCCCATTGTGAGTACTCTATCTGAAAAACCATGCTGCATTATCTCTCCCAGCAGCATTCCGTGTGCTGTGGCAAACTTAGGAGCATCTCACACATATTTTAGCGAGAATAATTTCTCCAAGAAGACCTGAACTGAGAGCTGAAATCTTTGATAATTCTTGTAAAATTACATTAAGTGCTATATTCTGAGATATTCTATCTTTTTTTTTTCAAAATTTGCTTCTTGTCTAAGTTTCTTCTTTTCTATTCCCATTTATATTGCCCCATGTCTAGCCTAATAAACTAAAGATTTTGTCTTGCTTCAAAGCAATCAGTAGCTATATATTACCAAAGCAAAGGACTGCTTAAAATCCCCTAGATTTCTATGGTAGAACTTAAGACATGTTAAACATATTTTTTTAAATATTAACATTTTTGCAGTTGGTATTGTTTTAGTTTATTTTATTGACAATGGGAATACCAACTAGATCAAAGCCAAAAAAATTCAGATAGCATCATTATTTTGGTACACATAATACAAAACATTTTACCCTTTGTGAAAACACTTAGAATTTTGCAGTATTCATTTTGTTCACAAGCATCATTTAGCCCATCTTGAAATTAATTTTAATTAAATACAAGTGATTTTTATTTATGTTCATCAAATCTTGATGTCTTGAATGCTTGGAGATATATTCTATTCATTTTATCATCCCATATACCCAAGTGGAAACAAATATCACAAAGAGACCTTCCATGGAAAAATTGTCTTCCCATGAAACCAGTCTCTGGTGCCAAAAATGTTGGGGACCACTGGTGTAGGGTATAAGATGGGGAACTTTGATCTACAATGTCCAATCTGCAAATAACATTTTATTGATTCTTTGTTCATAATAAAGTCATATCATTTTTACATCAACAATTTTATAGAACATGGTAAAACATAAATATATAGAAAAGCCCAAACTTTCATGTTTTTTTTGAAGTTAGGGTCAGAGAATCCAGGTCTAAATATTTTTATAGATTGAGAATAATAACAGTTTACCTAAAATACACAATGCAACTCTATATAATTTACACTCAAATTTAATGTAAAACAACACCCTTCTCTCTATTGTGAAGATCTCAAGAGTGGTTACATATAATAATGTCATTTTTATTTAAGAAAGCATAACAATTTCCTTTAACATAATTGTATAAATCTTCTTTAATATATGCATACATAAAATATGAGCAATATATGTATGTGCAATATAAAATATATTTTCATATATACATGCAATAAAGGTGAAATTATGTTATTTTCATAATAGATGCCTTTATGTTGATGTGAGTTCATTGGTCTTTGGTAAATTCTAAAAGTCATAGTTGTAAAAGCTATTTTCATAATATATATAATTTTATACTTGTAGTATAAAATTTAATATATGATCATCAATAGATCTAATTATTTAAATGATATCACTTTAGCTTTCAAATAAAGTAAAATTTTCAAAACAATAGTTTTTTATTTTATGACCCTCATCCCTTCAAACTTACAGGGCTTATATAGCGTTTTCTGTACACTGGATAAATCAGAGAAAGAAGTTAGTTGGTGTGCTTTAGTATTCACCCAGCACAAAATGGCGATCTCTGTATTTGCAGGCTATAAGAATGTTGGACAGTAGCTTGTAAAAAAACGGAACAAAATTAGTTTGAGAGAAGGGGTCACTTTGATAATGTGAGGTCATTAAAAAGCCCCTCTGAAAAGGGCGAATGATGGATTATATTGTTACACAGGTGACAAGGGTGGAGGCTGACAACATGAAGACGGGAAGAAGTAAGATCAAGGCGAGAAGGAGCATCATTTATCTGGAACGTAAAATCAGAAGCCATCTAAACAACTGATAGATAAATCAGCATGAAACATTCTGCCCAAGAATATAAAAGTTAGAACGAGGGACTTTTATGAGAGGAAATGCCACTGGTTTTCTCAGATAATAAAACTTTCTGTTAAATTTCACTCCATTTAGTTTAGCCGAATTACAGAATTTAGGGGTGTAAGGCATGCTCCCACTCTGAATTTCTTCTGAAAACACAAAGTTATGGAAGTGTTAAAAAAAACTATGAAAAAATATTATGTCCATGTTCAATACCCATTAAACCAGCTCAGTTTAGCCTTTTAAGACAGCAAGCAAAATAATTTTTATCTTTCTTATGTTTGTTTTTACCTGACTAAATCTTGGTTTCTGAGAATCTATTACCTTATATTTGAAGTTTCTAAACAAAGTACATTTTTTAAAATCCCCTAAAATTATTTTCTATGAAAAAATAGGTAGATTATTAAGATACTGGATGTTCAACACCTCTTAAGTAAAATTCCATTTGACCTGTTAAGTTTTTTATTTCTAAGAAGCACAAAGCAAAAAAAAAAAAAAAAATTTATCCAGAGAAGTAATCCTCCAGTATCTCCATGAGGAAGTAAAATATTCAACCTATGCATAAACTCAGTAAGTTACAAAGTTAGTGTGTAAAATGTACCAACATCTGTATAATACTGTAGAGACTGTCTCACTCAGCCACTAATCTATTTATTTTAAATGTGTGATCGTCTCAGACGGTGCCTGTGCAATTTTGATTGCATTTTATCTATGATACAAAATCAGCTTGCAGGACATTAATGAATAGCTCGTGTGTGCATCTTAATTGTTATAATAATAGGATATTTCTTCCCATTAGGTTTTATCTGAGGTCTTGTTCATTTGTCTTATGGTTATAAGCAAGAATAGGTAGAGGTCGGTATCCCCTGCCAACCTGAATAACAGGTGCACATTCCTCAAGGGGCATTATTTTTAGCCAAGTTCGATCTGTTTAATCAAATATGTAGTAAGAGCCAGTAACTAACTGGAAAACAGCCTGAAAATGAGTCCCTTCCACACTGCTTCCATAATTCGAGCAGCAGTGTGGCACTGAGGGAAATGCATGGGCTTTGGATTTACAAAATTCTGAGCTTGAAGGTAGGCAAATGAGCCTTTATGAGCCTTGATGTTTCCATCTGTACAATGGGGGTACGAGTGCCTTCTTCATGGCTTGTTTTAAATGGATGAAGCAAGATAATGCGTGTACAGTGCTTGGCACAGAATGTGCTTGAAAATTAGTAGTGAACATTATGACCTTTTTAATATGGATGATTCAAGGTAAAGCAGAGCCTGGTTTTTGATTGAATACCTCTGCCAGTCTTAGTAATCCTAGAGGCTAAGCATCTTCATAAAATACTAACTGCCCCTAAAACATAAGCCGTAAAATTTGGATTTATTTTATGCAGGATTCTTTAATGTAGTTGAGCTTGAAAGTGAAAAGTGCTTTGATGGCCTTTCTCATTTAATTCCTCAGATGTAGAAAACCCAAAAGATTCACAACTATATTATGTTAATGATCACAGTTTCAAAATGCCCTGGCACCACGATAAATAACTTATGATGTCCGTAACAATTTTGTGACTCGTTGTTCATAACCAAAGGACTTCCCTGACATTTATATACTCTGTTAAACCACCCACATCTGCGCAAAAAAAAAAAAAAAAAGCATTGCCAGGTATGTTTTGAACTGATCAGAGCGAGACCATTCAAGCTTACTGTCCAAAGCCTGTCAGGACAGGCTGTTATTGAATTATGGAGAAACTAGCCTATTATTGCACATTAATTAAGTGTAAAATTATGAACTGTGTCTCTCTATATATCTGTATTTTGACACCGCAAAGTGATATTAATTGAAGAATTATTTTTATATGCTTTAACACCCTAATATATATTTAAGTGTGGCATAAATGTCTCTTGACTATCTTTTATTCTGATGGGCATCGTTGTGTAATTACAGTCAGCAGCTGATGAGCTGTAACCACCTGACTCCTGAACCTGCTCCGGCTTGCATCGTAAATGTCCACAAACGGTACCGCAGAGGACCTTAGGCTTCCAGGGAGGCTGGAGCGCCCACGACCTGCCAAAGGCCTGCTTTTCAGGAGAGGAGAGGTAGCCATGCAGGAGAGGCATCGCAGGAAAACAGGGGTGCATTCCAATGAGACATTTTTGGCATGTTTTAGTTCTTAAAGTCATATGATCCTTTGAATTCACTGTTAAAATACAAATAACACCTTCTTCCATTATCAGACCACAAATAGAGACGGCTTTGAAGCACCTTGAAGCAGCAGGCTGATCGGAAACGTGCATTGGCAGAAAAGTGAGAGCAAAACAAAAGCGTTTCTGCGTAGCTTCCCGAGTGTGTCTCAGTTCAATGTTTGTCCCGATTCTAACTCCTGTGAGGTAGCAGGAAAGGAAATATTTCAGTTGTGAGACGATGACTGTACGGTCTCCCCACCCTCACCCCAGGACACTGAAGTGGATTGAAGATAATGTCAACATTGGGATAGTATCGAAACAATGATTAATCTTAAATATATCTAGGATCAATGGAAAATATTACAGAATCACTACCACATGGAGCTGATTGTGTATTATCCAGATCAAATGTGACTAGAATCTTATCCTGCTCAAGTACTTGGGATAGATCCTAACCATTCGATGACAACCGCCCATCTCCTACAGAGGTGTCTGCAGAACAGTGAGACACATTTTAAACTAAAAACAATGGACTGCCCCTCCATCTGATAATGGCAAGTTAAAATTAAAGGTTAACATCAGGATATAAAAGATGAATATTAATCTTACAGAAGCATAAAACGAATGCCAGTTTGAAGGACGGAATAGGGTGATGACTGAACACTTCTGGCTCATGGCAGAAGGAGGGAAGTGACGTCTGGTGACGTTGTCTGAGGTTGTGGAGTGAAACTGCAGAGGTTTCCATAGGGGACATGCTTTCCCGTCCTTGAACAAGGTGAGCATTGCCGTGGCTATGAGCCAGTTTAGACACAATCTAGAAAATAGAATGTGTCCTCAGTTAGCATCATGGTCATGACAGAACTTCGAAATAGTTAACCAAGTCTACAGGCATTTTGGCATGTTCATACACACGCACACCTTGAAAATTTGCCTTAATTATGTCGCTGAGTTGTGCAGGGAAGGAGGAAGCCGAGGTAATGTGAGTAAGGCCATCTAGACAAACTCACCTCCAATTAGAAACTACTGAACTACAGCGTCTGCTAAGCACTGATTCCCAAATAGTAAGACAAGACTAGCTACCCGCCAACAGTCATCTAAAGATCTTGATAATAAAGAATTCTTCCCTAATAGATCAAATGAAAGACTCAGTAATCTGTTTCTTTGAAAAGTTTTCCTGGAGATTCTGATGCACACAGGATTTGGAACAATTAAACTGGTCTTTTAAGAAACGATTGGCCAGCGTCAGCTTTAGCGGCAGCTGGGTCTCTGCTGTTCTCTGGCTGGTTTGCCTGACTGGTGGCAGGTGACTCTTGTTATCCTGTAAAACTGCGTGTCGGAGGGCAGACTCAACTCCAGAAGCACTGGTTTGGAGACCATCCAAAATTTGCCCCAGTGGCTCATGCTATGGAAACAGCAGAGAACATCTCCCTGATACGATGTCTTCTGTTTCCTGATTCAAGGTCACGGTTGCTTGCTTTTTGAAGTTCGTTCACATATTTGAAGGCTCTCTGCTCTTACTTATAATTGCATAATAATAGCTGGCTCTAAAAAGAAAGGGGAAAAAAGGAAAGGAAGAGACTTATTGTCAAAGATGCTCCAGGGTTTAGTTAGAGAAGAATGATAATTATGAATAAAAGAAGAGCTTAGAACTCTTCGTTCTTTGTAATAAAACATGATACACTAATGGTGGCCTTTCTTCCTTGTGCATTTTAAGTGTGGCTGAAGACAACCATACTGCAAGTTGTCCTAATGTTGAAACTCTCAAATAGCTGATCTGATTTAAGAAGCAGATGTGTATCATTTAACTATGTGTATTCCCCCCATAGAATTGTTCAAGCCACATTTTTATTCAAACCTTCTTTCAAAAGTTTGAGTTTTATGATTTAAAAAAATGGCTTATTTAGAAACATTCTACATGACTAATGTCAATGTGGTTGAGGTAAAAAAGGTTAAGTAGAAGTTATTAGATTAAGAGCAATAAGTAACAAAATTATTAAAAGAGCACATGATGTTTGAGATAAGAAAAGGTCGTATCTTTCAGCATCCTCGATGGAAAAGAAAGAAAAGATGAGAAGCTAAAGAGAGTGAGCATTTGTGTGGTGAATGGAAATAACAGAGTCTCTCGAGTCTGATAATGATTCCTGAGTAAATAAATCAGAGAACGAGCTAGGTTATGTTGTGATAATGAATAACTTTAAATCATAGTGGCTTAAAACAACGACGATTTATTTCTCTCATACCACGCGTCCACAGAGACTCCGTCAGCGCTGTCCTCACTCAGCCAACAGAGCCCTTATTCTACGGAGCACTGCTTGTTAATCACGGCAGGGAGAAGGGGTGCATGGCAAATTGTGCACTGATTTGTAAAGATTTTCACCCAGAAATGATAAGACGGAATTAAACTCATATTTCACTGGTCAAAGCAACTACAAGTTAGCCAGAAAGTATAATCTGATCCATGTGCCCAAAAAAGAGGAAAACTGATTATTTGATGACCAGCACTAATGACCATAGCAGTCTTCCCTTCTGGTCACTAAATATTTGAGTCCCTCTCCCTCCAACAACAACAAAACATATACTAGCTTTAGAGTCCGTGACATCCAAGTGATGCCAAATGTCTCTTCATCCAGACACATTTCTTCTCGGTCTGGAGACCTGGGTACCAGCCGGGTCCCCAGTCACCTCCACCCCAACATGCAATGGTAGAACAGGGGCAGGTAACGATCGCTGTCAGGAAATGGTAAATGGGAAACACAGAAAGTCACTGCTCTGTAGAAATTCTCAAAATCACGCCAGACAAATGCCATGAGGGCCCCTTGCGCTGGGAAAGTGGAGGATGTTTGTTGTTTAGACAGACATTCTTGTTCCTAGAAGCTTCCCCCCAATTCTGACTTTTCCCCCTGGCCCTGGGCTAATCCTTTTGATTGTTTATTCCTTTTTCATTTCCTCCTCGGCCATACATTAGTTGGAAATGAGACGGTGACGCTGTGTCGTTGGAAGATAAGCAGCTTTCTCAGCTGCTCCCAGACTGCCGGGACCTTAGGGACCAGGGGTCATTTTAGTTCTTGAATAGGCATTTTTTTTTTTTATTTTGGCCATGTTCATGATTCCTTCAGCAATAAACTCCCTTAAAAATTAACAGCTTTTGAAATGTTTGACTTAGTCAGTTACCTATGCCAATAACCACATCCGAGATTCTTTCTAGACATATTTCTTAGATTTACGGTATTTGCTCGCCTCCTGCCCCACTCCTTTCTCTCTCTCAGCTTAACTACAGGCCTCAGACCAATCAGGCTGAGGTGGGAGATCCACACCTTTAATCTCTTTTCCCTGAGCTGTTTTATCCAATTGAAAGGATTTACTGTGTGCTACTCTAATCCATTCAAAGGGTTTTAGTAATGGGAATAAACAGAGTCAGTCTTGACTTGATCCTTGCCTCAAGGCTGAGGTTTCAATCAGCCTTCGTTGCTTGAAGTAGTTTTTCTTTCAATTCCACAAGTCTTTCTCTCATAAGACTCTATTTTGTTTTGTCACAGCTTTCCACTGACTTTTATTACTGGTCATGGGACTACTAAGAGGTGTACCAAGGAAGACTCCAGACTTCAGTGATGGAGCTCCCTCCCCACACACTGTGTAGCGGTAACCAACTTCCTGTTGTTAACGGGGATCCATCTCCGTCTTGTTTGCTCTGTAGCAAGAGGAGTTGAAAATGACCAGAAAGACCTCTCAGCTTCTGCATTCATGGAACTATGGCTTTATTCCCTTGTGGGAGCTTTTCTCCCTTAGAGCTAGTATCCCTAAACCTTCCAAGTCCAAGGTTGTGGGGATGGGAAGCAAATATTTTGTAAATTCCTGGCTCAGAATAATCTTTTCCTGGAATATGGCAGTGGAGAGCAAGTCATTCTCCAAAGAGATTACGATGCTAGCAGAAGCTATGCAGACAAGGAAAGCAGATCCATTTCTGTGCTACGTATCGATTTACAGGAGGACAAACTGCTGATCTTCTCAGATGGAAGAAAGCCAGAATAATCAACTTGCCCCCAGATGAATGGACAGTACCCAATCTCTCTTGACCACCCCAAGGAATGTGCCATGCTGGAGGCTCCATGTCCATAGCTGCTGTTGGCAGGGAGGGCTCCCAGCCTCAGCAGGAGCTACACTCACAGCAGCCGGAAGAGGGAAATTTTATGCTAAAGTCTACAATGCCCATTGAGCATCCCTGGGTGGCTGGAGAGAGAGGTTGCCTGAGTTCCTCCATTCCTCTGATTATTGCGAGCGCCCTCTGCAGTGGGTGCTCCCTGTTGGGGACATTCACTTAACACCAGGTATCTATACACCGTGCGCCCATTCTAAGATGTGACCCAAAACTCTTTCCCCCAAAGACCAGCTTATTCTTTTCAACTTTACCAGTCTTATATTTTTCAACCTGTCAAATTATTATCCAGTGTTCATTATTCGGTGTAAATCCATTATTTCTGCTACAAAACAATGTGGATGACCAGATATATACTCAAAATGATTGCTATTGGGAACATTTTATTTCACAACTATCTAGCAAGGCCACCCTGGAATGAGGCTGCACTACATCATACCCACCAACTTATCATGCAGATCTGTGGGAGAAAAAAACAAAACCAAAAACACTTTTGCCTGCATTTTTTTCCTCTTCAGATACCTAGTCATTCTGATTATAAGGAATCTCCCACTGAGTCACAGATGGGAGTTGAGGAAAGACCCCAGAGAGGCAAGATTAGGTCCAGGACACCCACTCATGCACTTTTCACGTCTATTCTGGGCTTGCTTGGGACCTGCCTCATGCACGCCGTTCCCATTTAGCAATGGAATACCGGCGTTGGTGTTCGGCCTTATGACTCGGCAAATCAGGTAATGTCCAGCAGGCAGCCTAGTAGGTATTGCTTGATCCAACTAACTGGAAAAACATCTAATATGGTGGACAGAAACCTGCCAGGACCACGATAGTGATAACTCACAGGCTTTCACCCACTTCCTAGAATTGAGCCGGTTCATGAATCCAGAGTTGATTAAGAGAGAGACTCTTCCTTTTGAGAAAGGATCCAGCAACATACCTTAAGTACGTGCTCTAAATTCTTTTCTGTGCCTTCACTAGAGAGATAATATATATTTACCAGGACAACTTTGAACTGGGCAATGGCAAGTGCCCATATCTTCCAAAAGTTTCTCAACATTGGCTTTGAGTTTACGCTAATCTCTGGTGACTCAACACGTCACCATGCCACAGTAGTGGTGAGGATGTGAAGGGACAGGTGATTTTAGAAGTCAGGTGGCAAGTGCAGTTTAAGGCCAAAGCCATCTCACGGTGGGTCCTGTGAGCCCGTGGAAACATCATGTGGTTATTTTCCCAGTCTCTGAATGCAGAGTTGGAGTAGACATACTTAGCACCAAGTAACAGTCCCATATTGCTTCCTTGTCTTGTAGAGAAAAGGCTATCTTTGAAATAAGACACAATGGAAGATTTTATGACCCCAAGGCTAATGGAAAAAATGTAGAAATTACAAAAGTTTCTCAAAGCCCCAGTGAAAACTGCAACCAAGTAGTAGCGGCCAGAGACAGGGAGAGATCAAAGCACAAAGGGAGAAAAAGGCAGACATTCCTCTGTTCCGGCACTCGGGTCCCTGCACTGGCGTCTCAGTTTTGGATGCCAACCAGAGCCAGGCAGGAGTGCAGTTGACAGGGCTCCGTTCCCTGGACACAGGACAGGGTACAGAATGATGGAAAATGGATGAGGTTGAGCAAATGAACAATAATAAGCAAAACTAACACAGACATTTGATTCCTACCATTGAAGAAAAAGGCTAAGAAAGTATTTTTTTTTGGAACAGATATTTTATTGGAGAACAAAAGACTCCCTAATGTGTGTGTTGTTAATTGATGTGAAAAGAATCTCCTGAGAAAGAAAAAAATAATTTATTTTTTTAAACAAATGTTAATTTAATAGAAATAAAGTTTGCATGATGTTAGAAATCATCTCGTTTGAAGTTAGAGTATCTAAAGGTGTTCTTTGATCAAGTATTATAAAAAATATGGATTGTAGTTGGGCGCAGAGTGGTTTTATTTTTCTACTTGAAATTTATTGAGCAAAATGAAAACTATGGTATAATTTATGTCAGATATGTGTGAAGCTTATTTTGTTTCTAAATAGATTTTTCCATGTATTGGACCTGTAAATGGTGTGGATTGTGTGCGACTGTGTGTTTGTGTGAATTTTACTTAATCTTCCCAAGTGAGGCAACTATCTTACTCTGAATTATATACTATGATTTGAGGACTAAATTTCTTAAAAATGTTCTCTATCTGTTACATTTCTTGCTGATTTGTATTGTGAAGTTTCTAAAGTATTTTTAAATCTATTTAAAAATAGAATAGCTTATAGAATAGAAGCTTATAGAGGTTTGCTTATAATTGCATTTTGGCCAAAAGTTTGATTTAAAAAATATGATGATCTAGTGTAAGTTTGTGCTTGAATATGGTTTCTTTCTCCCCTTGGTTAGACTTACCTCATAACTTCAGAGGAAACTAGTTTTGGTCCACTCACTTATTGAAGAGAAAAATAACAACAAAAGTAATACCCAGTAAAGAGCATTACTTTTTTTAAAAAACATACTACTTCTAATTTATTTAATTTGCTTATTCTTTTATTATAGCTAAATATCCCTTCACTCTTAAGGCTGTCCTTTATTTTCTATTTCAGTTGTGCAAGAACAAGCTTGAGAGCACGAAACTCTTAAAGTATTTTATGTTCATATTCCCTAACACACTCTCTTGCCGCAGTTTTCAGAGGCAGAGAAGTTAAAAGGGCAAGGAAGTGTGCTTTCTCAACAGATCAAATGTAGGAAGGAATTGTTAACAAATACTTCTATATCTGTAAAACTACTTCAAAACGTAATTTATTTTAGCATTAAATCATATAGGAATAATCTTTACATTTTCATGATTTATAAGGCAGGGAAAAGAGGACCATGGTGATGTTTTGGTCAAATGCAATCTCTGAGATTCTATATCAAACTAAAAATAAATGTGTTTCTCTCCAGGAAAACTCTTAAATTTATCCTGTCATGGGAATCCCCACTCCAGTTACGGCTGGGGCAGAGATTGATTGGAATTAAAGCAACAGTTTTACTTTGGTCAAAGTGTGGGTCCCAAGATGCCCAAACAATAAACCTGACAATGTCTATAGAACACTCCATAGAAGTCAGGTAGTTTACTATGAAGAACAGAGAAAACATTCCAGTGTTTTCCCTTGAGTTTGACCAAAGCTTCCTGGGGCACTAAGAGAACTCAGCATGCCTTGATTTCTTAGTTAAAAACATATGGGGTAAGAATTTTGAGAAAAGCTTCTGGTGACAGAGTACATAGCAAAGTGAGAATTGGATTTGGAGTCAGAAGATTCAGGTTTAATTGAGGCCCTTACCGCCTGCTACGAAGTCTCTGAGACTTATTTTCCTATGTGCGTCCTGTGGAAAGTAGGGCCGGACACTTTGCTCATTTTCATTATAATTAAAAATAGTAATGCATTTAAGAAATAAGTTATAAGCTACATACCCATATACAAGTGCTGCATATTTTTATTCATAAACTTAGAGAAGTATTAATAACAAAGGGTCAGACTTGGTGTGGGCAATGCATGGTGTTTGCAGAGGAAGAGCGGGAGGCTTGAGAGGGTAATTAACAGTGTTTAGGGTTACATAGATGGAAAGAAAAATGAAAAATTAAAGTGTTCTGCAAAGCGGCTTTTTATGAAAACCTTGGGAGATACGAGAGAGGATTACAGATGAGTGTTTTTTCAAAACATGGTCAGTGGAAGATGTGACTCAGAATATGTGGACATTTGTTAAAAATGAACATTCATGGGTTTCACCCAAGTAACTAAGGCAGAGTCATTGGGAAGGAGGCCCATTTTTTTTAGAAATTCCCAAGCGATTCGTGTGCGGTCTAATAATCATGTGTTGCTCTCTTTTAGAGAATATTAAAGCGAATGAGTCAGAACATCTGCTCCGGTGACTGAATATGTATATGGCCTTGGATGTTTCATTGACCGTCTTGGTTTCTGTATATTTAAAGGAAGGTTAGGCGTTGCTGCCATTTACCAATCTTTGATATTACAAGGGGAAAATGTGGAAATACAGTATATATATAATCCACAGTATAAGAACCAAAAATAGCTCCTTCAATAAATGCTTCGCATTGCGAGCAGTGCGCTTGCGCGCGCCTCCCAGCAGAGGGCAGTGTGCATCCCTCTCACGGCTCAAGGACAGACGTAGCCTGCACTGAATTCCCCCGAGTGATGGAGATGCGCACACTTCCTGCAGGGCATTTATTATTGTAAGAAGGAAACACGTGCATTTTTAAATCTTATTTTATTTTATTTTTCCAGGAAAAAATGCAACCTTCCCAGGCCTTCTGAATACGATGTTCGGCACTCGCAAAGTGTGTCTGTGACTGGGTGCCGACCCCTCCAGGAGCTCCGGGGTTAAACGTCTCCAGCACGTGTATCTGGGACCGTTACCTTCCTGTGCACAACCAAAGGATGGTGCCACGTGGCTCTTTACCTATCTGAATGTTTGGTAGTGTATGGGGAAAGGAAGGCTGGAGGGTGGAAATAAAATGCAAACACTCGTCCGGTGACATCGTCTTGCATTTGCTGCCCATCAGGGCTCGGTTCCCAGTAGGGACTTACCGGCTGTGTGGCCTTGGGAAAGCTGCTTAATATTCCTGGACTTCGGTTTCCTGAGTAGCTAAAGTTGAGATAAAGTCACATACCGCACTGGGTTTGAGAGAGATTAAAATGAGATATTTGTGTAAATTTTTCTGGCACCAAGCAATTTATAATTAGATGTTCCCTTTCTTCTCTTCCTTGCTGAAGACAGTCATCCTTTTTTGCCCTTCACTGCATCCCTCTCATCAATAGACTGGCTTAAATGTGAAAAATGTTTTGGAGTACCTTCTCTGCACAAGCATGCAGGCACCAATGTCCGACGTCCCTCAGCTCTTCAATAACCGCTGAAGACTCTCACCTGGATTTCACATGGGGATTTCGCTGTCACGTTAGTAATGGGAACAGTCACAATTTAATGAGGCATCTTACATATATCATTGGACAACACGATTCTGCAAGGAAGGGATTAGGACCCTCATTTGCAGGTGGAGTGATGGCCCCAGGACATAATTGGAAGAGCCGAGGCCACCAATCTGCACAGCAGAGCTGGGGTTTGAGGTCAACTCTATCTTCTTCCAAAATGTACATTCCCACTAGACAACACTGATGCCCAGTCTTAAGCCAGATTTAAAATATTTCTCCCTGAAACATACCTCTTTTTCTCTATTTCCTATTTCAGAGAATGGAGTCATAATTCACTTAGTCACCCAAGAAGGAAATTTGGGAATTGCCTTTGGCACAGCTTTTTCTTATCTCCTGTCTGCAATCACTAGAGTTTCTTTATTTATACTCTTCAATTTGTTTTCTCATCCTCAGACCCATAACTGCTACCCTAGGAAATTAAGGGTCTCGTTATCTTAAATTTGGATGGCAAAAATAAATCGTTTCTCTGAGTTCAGTGAGATATCCTTTGACCTTATTCATGTCAATGCTTCCAGAATGATCTTTCTAAAACTCAGATTTATGTTTGATCATATCACTGTTTCCTCTGTGGCCATGGTTCTTCATGCCTATCTAAGCCTCAGCTTCTGACATTCTCCTCGTATAACTTTTTGCAAACTCGCGTGCCAGATTCCATTTCCCGCCATGTGTCTTTGATGATCTTACTTTCTGTGCCTGACACAAACATTTCCCTTGTTTTGCCCACAAATACCTGCATAGACTCAAGACTTGCTCAAGTGCTACATACTCTGTGAAAACTCCGTTAATTTCCAGTTAGAACTAACCACCTCTTCTCTCTGCCCCTCTGCTTGTGGGGGCCTGTATCACAGCACCAAGATTGTTGCTGTGGCTTGTTCAATGTGCCTCCCCCTGTCTTGCTGCACCTTCCTTGGTGTCAAGGATGGGGATTGTGTTTGTCTCTGATTCCTAACAGCCAGTACTGTGCTAACAATTAGCAGAGGCACTCAGTAACTGTTTATTGAAAGAATAAATAAATGAGTGAGTGGATAGCATGCTGTTTTGTTCCGGGATAAGGTAGGTGAGGGGCCAAAGGCTTCCTGCAAGGTTTGTAATACAGCAAGGATAAGACAGGGTCTCTGACACAGACCGCCTGTGCAGGCAATCGAACAATGTCAAGTTTAATTGATGACTTAAATCTTATCTTCCTTTTTCTCTTCACTGTTATTCTGTGGAAATGAGAGAATCTATTTACCTGAATAAATCAAATTACTTTGATTCTCTCTTTGTGACTGTGAAAACTGTAAATCGCCAGAAAGAGAACGAAACATCCCTAAAAATTCTTTTGGGGGTAAGTTATCCCACCTTCACAGAAAACCTTGAAGCTATCACCCTGAATGTTTGCCTCACAAAGCTCTGCCCAGAAAAGCCCCCGTGGAAGATTGGGGTGGATATCTCATTTGTTCTTTTAAAGAACACTCATTTTACTACTTCAACGACAACAAAAAAAGGAAATAAAAAAGAATACCAGAGGGCTCTCTCAAGTGGCAAAGAAAACGGGTGGTTTAGTGACGACTGCTTTCAGCTCGATGTGAAAGAAACCAACTGCCAGGGCTTAAACAAAGTTTATTTTTCTTATACAAATCAGCAGTTCTGTTATCAATGACTCAGTTTCCTTTTTCTTCTTTTTGCACCATCCTTGACATTTTTTTTTTGTTTCTGTGGTCATTAAGTTGGCTGCTGTCCCTCCGGACAACACCTTATTGTTACAGACAGGAGGAAGAGGTGAGCGCAAAGGAGACCAAGCATGTGGCCATCGAATCTGCCTCTTTTTGCTCCTTTTAGCTTTACCCTGTAGACTTCACCGCTCTTGGGCCACAGAGACTGCAAAGAAACCTATAAGAAGCAGCTTTGGGGGCACAAAGTCACCCTGAACAAATCATGGCCCTTTTAGTGAGGAAGAAGGGAAAATAGGAATTGATTGTCACAATTCTATATTCTAGCTGGACAACTAATACGAAAGAAGAAAGCATGACTTTGCTATAACCTAGTGATATATTTTCCTGTTTGAGATGACCCAAGGTGGGGGTCTTGAAAGAAACTTACTTATTCTTTTTAGAAAGACTATATTGTAAAAAAAAATTATTTCTACTGTAAATTTTCTTGAGCATATAGAAGAAAAAAAGCACAGAGCTCTGACTAGAGTTGCCAGAACACCCTGGAAACAAGATTTGCACTGGGGTTTTGAAATGCATGAAGTAAAACAGGAAATACTAGGATTCAACTCTTCGGGCAATTGAAAGAAAGATGACTTTCAGGACTATTGTCACATTCAATATTTGCTTTTGGCAGCAAACATTAAAAACTGAGTTAAACAAGATCAACAAAAGATGGGAATTGGCGTATCTCACTGAACTCGCACTGTGACTGTGCCCTGCAAGACCCTCACGCCCAGAAGACAGCAGGAGCACCGCGCTCTGTTTAGGGGTACGGGTCTCTTGGCCCTGCTTGTTTTCTGAGCACCAAACTCTGTGCTCATCGCCAGCCCTCAGCTGAGTTCTGGTTTCGTGCTGAGATTGCAGAGCCCGTGGGTTCCTAGGGGACAGAACTTGTTGACCCCGTTCAGGTCACGTGTACACCTTGGATTGACTGAGGCCGAGCTCCGCATTCAGAGAGACACAGAACACATGGTTTCCAGAGCCGTGCACTCCTTGTGGTGGGAGAAAGGGGACACAGACCTTCTCAGAGAAGAGGTTCTTTTGGGCATGATGGAATGCTCCCCCCGTAGTAATGTGCTCATCACAGCAAAGATCACATCAGTGTTGGTTCTCCCCAGTCGGCCACCTCAGCGGCGAGGCTTTCCTGCACCTCTTTCAGCCTAGTTCATTATTGTCTTCTATTTATTTATTTATTTATTTAGTCACAGCAAGTTATTCATTGTCTCATCCAACTAAATTTTAAGCTGCTTTACAGAGCAAACCCCTACATACAATAGGTACTCAATTATTTGTTGATAATGAAAAGAGAAAATATAGTATCTTCCGAATAGCACTGAAGCATGCATACATAGATTTGGGTTCTATTTTCGGTTCTGTGCCTAATTAGCAGGCTAACACAGTTATTTCACTTCTTCAAGGTTAGTTTTCTCCTCTGCCTAAAACGTCATATGACCAAATTAAGTGAATATTAATTTGTCTTTGCCCTCCCAGTATCCATTGCTCCTTCTTCTTGTGTGAACAGCCTTGTTTTCTTTGTGAAATGACTCCTCCCAGCACTCAGTCCTGCCTTTTGAGTGAGGAGTGCTTGCCCCTCAGCGTATATCATTTTATGGCAGAGTGACTTGTTCTGAGACTAATAAGGACCAAACCAAGCCAATGAAAGTCAATTCTGGGACATTTGCTAAAACTATTGAAATGAGAAATATGCTCTCTTTTTGCTAGGCTAGAAATTAGGAGGATGAAACCTGGAAAATCTATGTTCCCAAATGGATAGAGCCTGCCTGCATGAAGCCATGACAAAAAAATCAGGGCCATGAGATGGAAAGAGACCAAGCCCGATGCCCTTGTTTGAGGCCCTGGATCTGTCAACACCAGAAGCCAACAACATCCTCTCATTATTTAATTTCTTCAACGTACGTCTGTGTCCTGATCTCCCCACGTCCACTTTGTTTTTTTAATTTATCCCAGTTTGAGTGAGTTTTATGCTAGTCTGGATTAAATAATGGCAGAAAATAAAAATTTTAAAATATATTTCTAAGAGTATCGTAAATTGGTAGACCCTGCAAAAGAAATTGGTTGGTTGGTATAACTACCAAGAGCCTTTCTACGTTCACACTTATTTTTTTCGCATTTGGAAATTCATCCTAAGGTAATCATTCGAAACATAGGAAACACTTTAAGAAGACAGCAAACTTCTTAAAACCAATCATTGTTTCT
The DNA here is from genome assembly GCA_963575035.1 of Avahi laniger. Taxonomy (NCBI): domain Eukaryota; kingdom Metazoa; phylum Chordata; class Mammalia; order Primates; family Indriidae; genus Avahi; species Avahi laniger. The sequence continues at coordinate 36,135 of CAUYSK010087932.1, read as the reverse complement.
TATCTGTCATTGTATATGCAACACTTAGCACAATGTTTAGCATACATTACCTATTAAATCAATCAACCAATGAAATAATGTTAACCAAAATTTTATCATAACTTAAAAATTTTAAATGTACACATCATTAGGGAAATGATTAAGTAGATTTTCACATATATACCATTAATGGTATTTTCTATGGTCATTGAGATATAAAAGATTTGTAATACCATGGAAAACTAAGTATGATATTAAGGGAAATAAGCTTAGATGCTTATGTATAAAGCAAAAACATATCTCTTTTCTTAAAGACGTATTCTAGATGGATACTCCAAAATGATAGTAAAAGAGAGAAAATATTTTTTTCTTTCTTCCACTTTTGTATGATTACCAAAATGTATTAACATGTTAATATATGACTTTTAGTATTATAAAAAAAAAATAGGCACCTAAACATACTGATTTCAACTTTTTACGCATGGTTTTTAAAATTTTATCATTCTAACATCCCAAGACCCACTACATTATCATGGTTTTCATAAATCTCATTGGTTTTGCAGGTAGTAAAAATTCGGGACCAACATTCAGGGACAGAGCTGACGAAGTTGAGTTATAGTCACAAGGTACTCGTACTTTGTTGTTGTTTTTCGTTTTTGTTTCTTGCTCTTTCCTATACTTGTGAAATCCAACAGAAATAGAAGTTGCTGCTGAGACTAAAAAAAGTGTTGTGTGTTTTCATGGATGTGATCCTCTTACTTGATCTAAATTGTCAGGAATGGTGCCCATCCTTTTCATGCTCTGGCCAGAAACTGACCAAGAGTTTTTCCAGGTTTCCCAGTCAGTTTCCTCTCGTGCTCTTCCAGCTGTATTCTACTTATTCAACCCCTACCGTTTTGCTCCTCTGCTCCCTGACCTCAGGCCAAACACTGCTCTGTGACAGTCCCATGCTGAGCGTCTCCCAGTGCCCCCAAGCCCCTGCTTTCAGAGAGCTCTTTCTCTGCCTGTGTCCACCTGGCTAAATTCCTCCTTGCTATTCAACTTTCAAGAGGACATCGCTTTCGTACGAAAGCCTTCCTTGACTGCTAAAATGAAGTTGCTCTTGCATAGTTTCTCCCAGGTCTTTGGTCACCCACAGCATGGCTCACACGGTAACTGTCTATATGTTGTTCTCGGGTGTTTTCTATGTGAGAATGTGAGCCATGTGGCCACAGATGGGATGCCTGTCTGGTCTGTCTTGCATGTAGTCACAGCAGTACTTGGCACACACAAATTATAGCATTTAGCAAAACTAGAACAAATGCATGGATATCACACACTTGGTTAACATCACAGTTGTTGGCAAACTGACCATCTCCTTTTCTGGATTCTCAGGTCAGTTCTGGTCACCAAGTCCTTGACTCCTTACTCAAGTGGACTTTCTGTTTTCACCTACTCAAGGAGAATGATATAGTATTATGCTGTTTTATTTTTACCAAAGACTTATGGAATAGATTTTCATTTGTTTTTATAAGTGGAAAACAAGAGGGAGTTGGGGGGAAAAGGGAGCAAAGGTAAAAGAGAAGAAAACAATAAAGCAATATGCTCAGAGAGATAGTGTCTTTAGAAAATCAATATTTACTTGTCGATCATGCCTCTATGGTTGCAGAAGGCTATGGAAAAACATCCATTAAATTAAAAAAAACTATAATAAACAAACATTAATTAATGGTTTAAAATTCCTGGATCAGAAGTTCTAGAGAGGAATTTACAAAAACATTTTGTTTTAAAAACATTTCTGTCACAGTGTCAGTAAATTGTGGCCATTTATGATCTTTTATAAAAAAACTCCATAATATTCAGAAACTAAAAATAAACAAACACACACACACATGCACAAAAACAAACTAAAAAATTGTTGCTCATTCATGCTCATCCATTTGGTGTCCTTCATATACCAGGATGACAAGACCTTCTAGACTGAGTCATCAACTGTATTGAAAATTAGCAAAGGATTCATGAAAAACAGTAGAAAACAGGTGATATTAAAAACCTATAATGATCTGGCATTATATTATAACAGATGCTAACTCCCCATGAAATGGTAGACTAAAAATAGGAAAGACAAAATAACCTTGAAAGAGTTTAAGGAAAATTGGCCAACTTCAGACTCCGTAATTTTTAAAAAAATCACTTATACTTCAATCCATTGAGAGTTTATTTACATGCATTTCAGTTACCTCATTGCATACATTATTTTAAAACTTCGTATGAGATATTTTGTCTGGGTCTGTGGTACAGTATTTGTATTTTGGAGCAAGGAAAAATGTCCAAGCTGCAAGATTCGATGAAACTGTTTCATGTAACATTTCTTTTTCAAAAACTTTCAGAAAATAATGATAAATTTTACTGCAGGGATTTCTGCTGAGCAGTTATGAGGTTGAGCTGAGACAATGAAATGACCTGGAATTAGGTCATGACCCCATATGCTCTTGCTTCACTGGAGGAAACAAGTTTGAGATCAATATTTACACATAGAGAAAATTTCCTGAATATTTGAGGGTTTTTTGCAATGGCTAATTTGACCACACAATACATTTTTCATATTCTGCAATTCTAAAAGGAAAATATATGAATCCCTAGATAATTTTATAGAACCATATCCAATTAAAAATCATTTTTATCTTAAATGATTGATTTTTACTATACAGATTTCATAGGGTATTCACTGCCAATAAATGAACACATCGAGTTCTATTCATCACAGAGATTCAGCAAGGTAGTATAGTCAGGCCCTTGAGCAGGCTGCCTGAAGATAGTGCTTTCAGAGAAATGGACCATTTTTTTAAAAAAACTGGCCAGAAAATCAGGTTATTTTGAAATCCACCAGATTTAGAGTCAGACATAAACCACTATTTGACTGAAATAAAGGGTTATTTTCAAATGTATTGTTTTTGGAAGAATTCATAAAATTTAAAAACACGCTAAATTAGAAGCCAAACTTACCTAGTCATATCAGACACCTTGACAAGTATTCGTAAGCCATTATGTGTTAGGAACAATGTTAGAAATAGAAATATGAGACATAGCCTCTGCTTTCAAAAGAAATGTATACTTTTCTTGGGTGAAAAGAAACAAACACATGAAAAGCTAAATAAAAATATGTTTGATAATGATATAAGCAATTATAACTACTGTGACTTTTCCTGTTACAAATAACACCAAACCAACTCAGTTTAGTTTAAACAATAAAACTAATGGACTGGATCACATAAACGGAAGGTTGCAAAGCTTCAGAGCTACAATGGCTTAATGACAGAATCAGACACTCTCTCTTTCCTTCCTGGGGTTCCACTTTCCATGGAGTCAGTTTCAAGCTAAGGTGGGTGGCAAGAGAGCTGAAATGGTGCCAGATGTCTCATGCACACAGCACGTCATCCGAAAGGAGAGAGTGCGACGGCTTCTACTGGCTCTCCCAGAAGAGAGAGGAAAATTTTTGTCCAGAAGATGTCATTTCATAGATATTTTCTAGAAGAAGAAATAATATAGAAAAAAAGAGAAAGTATTTCAAAAGTCTTCCAGGAAAGGAACATACAGAGTTTGTATCCAAGTCAATAGATTTGTGAGAAGACAGAGATGAGTAATTAAACACATTCCTGTTATCAACCGTCAGCTTTGATAAAATTTTTCTGAACTGGGGAAAGTGAAGAACATATCTGGGAATCGAAAAGTGAGTAGACATTTGGGGAAGGGAGTGTTTCTTTCACAAATCTTTTTGGGTTTAGGGTCTCTAAAAACAGAGAGATCCCATGCTTATATTCATAAAAATTTCCTGGGAAAATAACACAACCCCAGAGTAGAAAGGGTTTGATATGTTTAGGCTGATGAGCCTGAGAAAGCCGCGTAGAATTTCCAGTGCCCCAGTGGGACTTAACTAATGTTCCCAAAGTGGCATGAAATAGTAGAGACTCATCCAGGTCTAGTATGAGATAGATAAGTAAGAGGTCAGAGAGTTCTAGTTTGCATCGATGATGACCCAAGTCAGATGTATCCCCTTGGAAAGTAGATAAAATCCTGGTTTGTAGGCAGGAACTTTTGGGAAGGGGGAGGAGGGACAATTTTGTGTGCTTTGGGAGGGGAGGAAGGACAATTTGACTGAGATTACATTTCTAACCCTGTCTGAATAAAGTCTCTTAAGAAAATTAAATCTTGATGTAATCAAGTTAAAATTTCTGAACACTGAGTTTGTGGTCTGAGATCTGTACTTGCCACAATACTGATGTGAGAAAAAGGATTAGAGACGAAAGTTACGGTGTACCTGACAGACAGCAATCAAATCGATGTAGCTAGAGCAGAGCACCTACATTGGCGAATAGTAGGAAATTATGCTGGAAAGATAGGCCATAACTAGGCCGGATACTGAGAATCTGACTAACAGCAACTTTCGTCTGAACGGAATGAATGAGGGTAGGTGTGTACCCAAGGAAGAGATTAACCCAGCGACTGTGTTCACGAAGGAGAAATGAGTACCAGACCATGAGAACATCATTGTCGAGTACAGGCTCCAATTTGTAAAATTTTAAAAATTTGACATTTGCAATAAGAAAAAGGAGTTTCTCATTTACTCTTCATGACACATTTATGCAACACTTATTACCTTTGTTCTATAATTAAGCAAACTGCAGCTCAGAGAAACTTGAAAGCGGTAAGGTCATTCATTTGGAATCACACAACTAGTGGCCAGAAGAGCTGGAAGTTGAACCCCTAATTTTATTTTACTTTTTTATTTTTAATTGTTGTGGACACCTAATGGCTGTATATATTTACGGGGTGCATGTTATGTTTTGATGCAGGCATACAGTGTGTATTGATCAAATCAGGCTAGCTGGGGTATCCATCACCTTAAGCATTTATCATTTCTCTGTGTTAAGAGCAATCCCACTCTTTTAGTGATTTTTAAATATGTAATAAATTACTGTTACCCATAGTCATACTATTATACTACCAAATACTAGATCTTGTTCACTCTGTCTAACTGCATTTTTGTACCCATTAACCATGCCCACTTTACCCCCCCACTACCCTCCCAGCCTTGGATAACTATCGTTCTACGCTCTGTCTCCATGAGGAACTCCTACTGTTAGATAGCAAGTGAAATACCCTGTCCACCATAACTCAAGGCATATCTGGCTCCTCGCCCCAACATCCCTCTAACCTCAGGGTCACAGTTTGAGCCAAATTAATGGTGTTTATTGTCTGATCTTTGAAACCCAAAATTTCCTCCAAAAGATGTCCTTGTGAGTTAGGTTTTTCTCCCCCTGTGTCTCAGTTTCCCATAACTCGGTTGCTGAATCCTACTGTCAGGCCTATCCACGATTGCTATTACCTTGACGTCTCTAGTCTCCTGCTGCTCGTGACCAAGTTTATCATTATTTTTCCCTGTGCTAAGATCAGGCTAGAGGTAGATAGATTGTTATCTTTAATATTTGAAAACAACATTGCAGTGAAACAGAGAAAACGACATGGCTTTTAACTGAGATGGATTCAAATTCCTTCTCTACTACCTCGCAGCTCTCTGAGAAGCACAATCCATCCGATTCTATTCCTCTCCACCCCTCATCCACCAGGGGCTGCTGTCACATCCAACCCAAGAGTACTCTGGGAAACACAATCCATTCAGACCACGCATTTGGATAAAAGACACTCTAAAGACAGCTAATTATACATGATGTCCAAGATACCAAGATAGTCAAGATATCTTCTTTCAAGACAAAAAAGTAAGTGCCTGTGACTACTTTATTTTCACCTCTGTGCAGTGGTGTACTTGCCCTTGATATGGCCTCTCCCCTCCACTCCCTTCTCTCCCACACGTGCACTTTTTGCCCTCTAGAACCCAAGCTAATCCAACGGCCAATGGACTCGCCGACATGCTCACTCTCAGAACTGGACACACCACCCACTTCTTGGTAACAAGAGAAACCTGGCTGGCCCCGAGGATATAGTCTCCCCTGTTGCCCCTACAAGTGCTTGCTGCTCCTTCCCCAATATGCTACAAAACTCAGGACCAGGAGGTGAGCTGAAAACCATTTCTGTGCTTGACATTCTCCTCTCTCCCCAGTGCAGGCTTTTGGACAATTATCACTCATTTTTTCAGACAAAGAACAAGCACATTAATGGTGTCCCACCTCCACCCCCGACAATCTGCTCTTCTGTAAACCTCCTATTTGTCTATTGTATCTTTTCCCTTAGTTTATAATTTCCATCCCCGGATTTCTCAGTGATTCTGCTCAGTTGCTGAAAAGGTAGGGCTCTGAATAATCGCCATACCATTCTGTGTCTCCATCTGGATTCCAACAGCTTTTGTCAGCTGTCCCTCAGCAGCCCTTCTCATGGCAACGCCCTGAACCTTGTCATCACCAAAAACAGCTGCACCCTTCATATTTAAAGTTCTAGCTTATTCTTTTAGCACAACCTCTTATTCTTAGTTTATTGCACAAGCCCATTGAGATTCCCATTCTCTTGACCTTTCTGCTGTCTCTCGTCAGCCACCTCTCCCATCTTTACTTCCTTTCTTTCTGTTCTACACCCAGGAGCCATCACTTCTAATATCCTCTTGTCAGGATCCCAACTTCCACGCCCTTTTGTCACACCTGCCTGGCTACACCCCAGATGGGGATTAATATAATGATCCACATTCACTGCTGCTGTGCAAGTTCCATCAGAGAAAAAAGCCACATAATGGCCCAGACTGCTGACACTATGGACTGATGGTCCATACTTCTGTCCCCATGCAGCCTGGTGATGCTTTTGGCTTTCCACAGACTCATTCTCTCCAGTTCTCAAGAGTGGCCAGTACAAAAGTTGTGCACACTCATAAAAGCTTTTATGAATTACCACCAATCTGTATCTTTATCTAAATTCTTTTTTTCTGAACTGAGACTAAATGTCTAACTGCTTCAATTTCTGCCCCTATAGAGTGACTTTGAAAGTCTCCTTTGGGTCACTTACAAATGCGAATTCTTAATCTTTCTAAAACTTTTTTTCCATTTAATGCCCTATTTCTGATAGCATTACTAGCCCAAGGCAGGGAAGTAGGAGTCCATTTTCTACCTTCTTCCTTGACCTACAGACCTAATCAATTCAGAGACCTATAGAACCTATTTCTTTGATACCCTCAGATATATCCATTTCTGTCCCCCCTGCCATGATGATTCAAAACACTTTGTCTCCCATCTACATTACTACAAACAATTACTAGCCAGTTGTCCCATTTCTGGCCTTGCCTCTGATACATTTTTTTCACATTGCAATGTGAGTTATCTTTCTAAAATAAAACTTTCATTGTCCCTGTTTAAAGCCTTCATTAACTTCCCACTTCCCTGGAGAGAAAGTCTCAATTCTTCCCTGTAAAATATAAGGCACTTACTGAAACGGTCTTTGCCAAATTTTCAATCTTCTGTATTAGTTTACATTATACCATAGCCACAGTAACTTTTTTTGTTGTTGTCATTCACGTGTCCTGCTCTGTTTCACTTTCAGCCCTTTGCGTGTCCTGGGTTAGGGAGAGAAAGACAGATATTAGTTCTGTTTGAATAGTCTTGGAATCTATTACCACCATATAATAACATGTATCCTTTTTGTGTAAAGAAATAAGCAAGAAAGGATCTTAAACCTATTCAAATGAATAAATATTAACAAAGAAAGAAAATATCAATGAAATAATATGTAAATGAAAAATAAAAAAGATGAAAAATAAAAATAAATATAAATGAAAACAAAAATATAAATCTTATATAAGTGAAAAGTAAATATATTTTTAAAACTAATGCTTTTGAACTGCAACATTCTACAATCTGTTTTGTAGTTTAGCGCTCCTCCCAACATTAATTCTGTAGCAAATGTAAATGCAAGAAGTATCAGGAAATAAACAAATGAAGCGAAATAAACAACCTAATGCAACTGTTGTTCTAAATTTGGAAAAATGTACAAATTGCTCTTATGCAGCTATCTCATCTTCTTTAGGTGGGTTCTTAGTGTGTGGCAACACGCAAGACTATCTGCTGGTGAGCTCTGCAGAGTTTATAGATATTTAGAGCAGGAACTCTTAACCCTTGGCACATAGAATTATATCTTACTTGTGTTTAGCAGCAATAGACCTGGAAATATCAAAACAACATAAATTCCACCTATCAAGGAAGCAAATAATGAAGGCAAGATTTCAGATAGAAGGGCTGCAAGTTATTAAAGAGTGGTGTAAATTAGAAGATAAAAAATCATGAGTCCTTAATCCTAGAGAACTATGAATGTCAGGTAACTATTTGTCAAGAAAGGTATGAATCCTGTCTCCCACATGTTAAGGAGGATGTTCACTGCAATTCTGATTAAATATCTTTTTATAAAGATTTCCCTTTCAAATCCAGATAATTTATTTAAAATACCTAGCATAAGATCAGACACATAGCAAATATCCTCATTATCTAAACATGTCCATTATCTATTATAATTAATGGTGTTGGTACCCATTAATGGGCTAGTTATTTTCAGTCAATTAGAAAAGTGGCCATCAAAAGAAAGTGATTGGAGTAGATGTGAGAAGCAACATAAAAGTCTAGGGAAAAGCATAGTAAGGAGTGAGAACAGGAGTGATGATGAGGAAAGTTGCAAGCAAAGCTGGATAAACATGAGATTTGGGCTTTCATTCTCGCATGAGTTTTTCACTGGAGCATGATTCCTGGGCAACTCAGCATTCTTTAAAGGTCAAGGCTAGAGAAAACAGTTTGTCCTACTGTGGCTCCGTGTCAATTATGAAAGATTGGAGGAGATCGAGACTAGAGACAGAGAGACAAGAAGCTTTTGCAAATGGGCAACCAGCAGCAGCCTCACAAGAAGTACAGCATTCAGAACAGTGTAACATAGTTCTGCTGTGCATGCCTGGTATAACTGCGATGGGGGACTGGGTCTATTTCTGGCATTGCAACATGAGCAAACTGAAATATATGGAGAGGAGTCAAAAAAGAATTATGAGAATTCTGGAAGGGGGTTAATAATTCCTAAATTAATGAAGAGGAAGCATAAGATGGTGTAGCAGATGTCTTCAAATATTGAAATGGTGCCATATTGAAAAAGAATTTTTCTTATTATGGGGTGTTTCAGAGGGTAGAAATAGGACTAATGAGGGAATATGGAAGGGGAAGATTGAGGGACAAAATTTAAGCCCAACATAAGAAACATTTGAGTATTAGGCTGACTGATAATGAAATGGTACATCTTTCTAGGTATTAGGCCATATGACTCTGATAGTGTTAGTCTCTCAGGGCTATAGTAAAAAATATTTAAACTTTGGGAAAGAGGTTGAACTAAATGATCTCTAAGTTATTTTCGAACTCACTCAATGAACATTTAGTGCATATTATATGTCAGGTCTTGCATGATGACATAAGAATATAAAAATTAATAACACACATTGTCCTTGTCTAATCTAGTGGGGAAAACTTATATATGGAAACTATTATTTAGTGACATTGTGGAGCTATTTAGCACCATGGGAACAAGAACAGGGAATGATTAATTCTGTCTGACAGGTCATGGTTCATAAAGCCTATGATATTTTGAGTTTGGTCTTTAGGGATGAGAGGGGGTTTTCAGAGTTGGCAGGGAGAAAGGAATCACATGAAAGAGGAGACAAAGTGTGTAAAGTCCAAATCGTGAAAGTTTATGTGTCTTTAAGAGAACCGTGAGTTGATTGCTTTTGAGTTTTAGAGAAGACAAGAGCAAGAAGATGAAGACGAAGCTAAAATGTATCCTAGGTCTGTATCATGGCTGAACTTGTAGATACAGTTGGCACTTGTATCTTCAGATTGTGCATCCAGGGATTCAAGCAACTGTAGATCAAAAATATTTTATAAATAGTGAAAAAAAATAAAATAAAAAGTAATACATATAAAAACAATATAGTATAATGGCTACATTCATGCACCACATAAAAATATTTCCATTAACAACAGATTGCATATATGACAGTGGTCTCATAAGATAATAATACCTATTTTTACTGTACCTTTTCTATGTTTAGATACACAAATACCACTGTGTTACAATTGCCTACAGTACAGTACAGTAACGTGTTGCATAGATTTGTAGCCTAGGAGCAATAGGCTAGGTGTGTAGTAGGCTCTATATTTAGGTTTGTATAAGTGCCTTCTATGATGTTCCTACAAGGCCAAAATCACCTATGATGCATTTCTCTGAACACATCCCAGTCATTAATCATCACATGAGTGTATTTTTGTAGCATTTACATTGCATTAGGTATTATAAGTAATCTAGAGATGACTTAAAGTACACAGGAGGATGTGCATAGATTATATGCAGATACTACACCATTTTAGACAAGGGACTTGAACATTCATAGATTTTGGTATCCACAGGGGTCCTGTAAACTCCCACATGATGCCAAGAAATGGCTGTTTACTAAGGTAATTGGACTTATACAGAAAGAATTTTAAGAGAAAGGGTTGATATAATCAGGTCAGGAGAGAGAAGAAGTAGTCAAGGATATTGCAGTACAATGGGTTAAGCATGAGAGATAAGGATTGGGGCTGAGTAGAAATTACAGAAGAATTACAACTACTGAGCCTGAGATCATTTCTCAGGTAAATTTCTAGACTTAGGTAACCATTGAATGTAAGTAGATAGAGAAGGAAAAACTCCAGGACACTACCTCTTCCATTAGGAATCCTAAGTGGATATGGGTATGTCAAGCACCCAGTCAGGAAAATTACAACAGCAAAAAGAGTTTTTTAAGAGAGCGGAATAAGGGACAATGAGTTCAGGTTTGGACGTGTTGATTTTGCGATGCTAAAAGACATCATATAAGGGGAATTCAAACGAGAATTATGATGCTGGAAGATGTGAGAGAGAGGATGGAGCTTGAAACACAGATTCTCAAACCATCAATGTAGCGGTGACAGCTGAAGTTTTTGGAATAGAGAGACTGATGCAAGCAACAAACAAGATGCAACCGGAGATGGGATTTGAAGGATGAATAGGAGCCAGGCAAGCTGTTAAGCTCTTGTCTCGACTGCTGGGCAAATTCTCTGGCATCCCAGCCAGTTGTAAACCGAGACCCTGAAAGATGGTGGACTTGCCCAACAGCCAGCCCTGTGCCACTCAAGGGGAGCTCATGCAGCCCCTCAAAGCTGGAAAGGCAACAAAGATGAAATTGATTCTGCAGTGAAGACTTTGCTATGGTTAAAAATGAGCTACAAAGCTACCATGGGGGAGGGTCACAGGGCTGACTTCCCTCCAAGAAACCCAGCATCTGAGAGTGACTGTGGCTCAGATGCCACAGAAGCAGAAGAGAATTTTTTGGACCCAGGGACAGTACAGACAGGTGGCACAAAAGGCATTCACTGTGACAAGCCCATTGTTCAATTTCGAAACAGTAAAATTGACAAAGAGTGATAAACCCAAAAGAGAGCCACTGGCCAGAGACCCCACTGCCTCCTGCGCAGAGGCCTCTTCTTCCTACACAGAGATACGGATCGGTTCCCGATGCCTCTGAACATCAGCAGCTGTTTGATCTCCACATGCGCAGAGGCCCCTCTTATGAAGTGATGCACGTAGGTCACCTCATCACGTCTATCTTCACAGAGTGGCTTCAGGATGTGTTTAATGTGCCCTTGGTCATCCAGATGGTGGGTGATGAGAAGTACCTGTGGAAGGACCTGACCCTGGATTAGGCCTGCGGCTATGCCATGGAGAAAGCCAAGGACATTTGATGTCATCAAGACTTTCATCTCCTCTGATCTCAACTACGTGGGGATGAGCCCAGGTTTTGACAAGAACGTGGTGAAGATTCAGAAGCACGTTACCTACAACCAAGTGAAAGGCGTTTTCGGCTTCACTAGCAGTGACTGTGTTTGGAAGATCGGTTTTCCTGCCATCCAGGCTGCTCCCTCCTTCAGCAGCTCATTCCCACAGATCTTCCGAGACAGGATGGATATCTGGCACCTGATCCCGTGTGCCACTGACCAGGATCCTGACTTCAGAATGACCAGGGACATCGCCCTAGGATCAGCCCTGCTGCTCTTGACGTTCTTCCCCGCCCCACGGGGTGCCCAGACCAAAATGAGTATCAGGGACCCCAGCTCCTCCATCTTCCTCATCGATACCACCAAGCAGATCAAGACCAAGGCCAATAAGCATGTGCTTTCTGAAGGGAGAGACACCACCGAAGAGCACAGGCAGTTTGGGGACAACTGTGACTGGGATGTGTCTTTCACATACCTGAGCTTCTTCCTCGAGGATATGACAATCTGGAGCAGATGAGGAGGGATTGTACCAGTGGAGCCATGCTCACCAGGGAGCTTGTGAAGACACTCAGAGGTTCTGCAGCCTTTGCTCGCAGAGCACCGGATCCAGCCCAAGGAAATCACAGACGAGATAGTGCAAGAGTTCATGACTCCCCGGAAGCTGTCCTTCGACTTTCAGTAATGCTCATTTTGTCTATGCATATAAAGAGATGTAATGTGTCAATAATTCCAGCCCAGTCAAAGCACCACTACCCATAGACTTCTGTCACATGGTAATTACTGGACCTGGTGTCTCTAAGGCCCCTGTGTGCTCTCAATATTGTTTCTTCCTATGAATTTCATCACTTCTGTCTCTTATGGGCCAAACACTGTAGGGTGATAGGGTGCTGGCTGATCTTGCATGCTCAGATAGATAATCCAGCTGTGAGTTTCTCCAAAAGCAACCCCCAGGAGTGGAGCCTGTGGCTGGAAGTCTAAGAGCAGTACTCAAAAGATACATTAAAGAGCAAAGTAAATTATTTTTCTTGATTTAAGCTATCCAATTTTGGGTTGTTTATTACACAGCAGAATTACTTGGTCATAATATTCCTAATTGCATAATGATTCCTCTAAATGACTAAAAGCTACAGTTACAATTAAAACTCTCCCAAAGACTAGCATAACATAACATATCTAACACTATAATGAGAGCTCAGCAATGAAGATGTAAGGTATGAACTACATTTTACCACTCCTTTCAAATAGCTGTTGGATTATTTTGTCTGAGTCTATACGTTGATGGGAGGAAAATTAAGGAACATGCTAGGGATCAGTTGTTGTTTGATCTTCTTGTAAAAAAGGTCAGTTAGAAGAAAGATTAACTGAAAGAGAAATTGTTAATTGGTGAAAGTAATGGAGGAAATAGCTAAAACAAATCTCCGTAGGTCCAGTGATATCTCATTATGGAATAATTTTCCAAAATTCTTTGCAAGGGGTACTTACAGGGAAATGTTTTATCTTAAATACCAACTTAAGTGTCACAGATATTCCTAAGGAAGTTAGATAAAACAAAGTATGTATTTTTTCTATATAACCAAAATCAAAATGTTTCCAGGGTATAAATGAGATGAAGACACACCAAGAATGCGTAGCTAACAAGATAGTTGAGAGAATGACGTAATTGTCTCGGCAAAGTTTTTCATTATGTTTTTTGTGCTTGACATCATTAGAGTTTTCTACTGTGTTATACTTGAAATTAAATAACAAAAATTATTTTAGAATCAACTAACTGCCTCATAGAAAAACAAACTAATATTATCATGTCAAACCCATGATAGCATTATCAAAAATATTCTGGAGCCTAATTTAAGAATTTATCATATAAAAAAAATTTCTTAATTTAAAGCATACCATAATAAGAACCAGGTTATAAGAAACCAAAAAGCATAAAACTGTCTTCATTGTCACTTTGACTAATTGATAAGGAGCCATTTCTAGAACAATCTAGCACATAGAGCCTGAAGCTTGGTAAAGATATCTGATACACAGCACAGAAGAGGCATTTGCAATATGCTCTCAAAGCCAGGCAATCCTGTGAGCATTTGGTAAATATTAATTAAATTGAAATATTTGCTTCTAGTACTGACATGGACAGTTTCTTATCCAGTGGAATGCTTTGAGAAACTGCACAGGGTAGAGTCCTCATAGAAAATTCCCACAGGATTGAGCAGATAAGAATGCATATATTTATGGTATAGGATTGGGGAAAAGAGTAATATGTCTGGTCATGTCAGGGTGCCACTATTTTTGAACACTAACTAGGATTCATATACAAAGCTGGGAATGTGTGTGATATAGAACACACATACATACATTTTCATTTCTAAGTTGAACATGTGAAAAATTGAGAAATCATAAAGAACATCAAATAAAGTAAAATTTAAGGTACTGTATTATATAATGCAGTCCCAAACAACCAAAAAAATATATTTTCAACTCCTACAAACATTTTGTCCAATTCTGCCTTTGTGTGGGCCCTAACTATATTTTCTGATGCCAATCTTATTCTGTTCGACCTGGTCTTCTTCTTGGCTCTTTCTCTGTCTATATGCCTGCACTAAACTCTTAAGTATGCCAGGAAGTCTGTATGTCTCCTCAAGCCTGCCAAATTTGCACCATAATAAAATACAGAAGTGATTGAGTTTCTCTGAGACTTTCGATCTCTGATTTCCTTTATACCTCCTCTGCTTGGGGGTATTTGGCTCCTGTATGATTCTTCTGAAGCCCTGACCATACAGTCATTTATTAATGCAGCTGATGTAATTTATATCCTGTTCAAAAATGACAAAATTTTTCTAAGACTTGCTGCATGTTTATTTAAAGCAATTAAAAAACAATTGAAAGTTTATCATGCCATTCGCAGCCATCCAAACAACATTTTCTAGCCATTACAAAGAATAATAAAACAAATTTTCTTGGTTTTTATGTTCCTTCTGGAAAGTGAATTGTACAAATGTTCTTGGTTACTATGACACAGGATGAAGGGACAATTCACATTAGAGAACAGGAACACTACACTCTGAGCAGAAAGCTAGAATTAAAATGGAACAAAGAACAAAATGTATGCTTACACTAGTGTGGAAATGAGTAAGGAAAAAGGAAAACTTTAATCAGTAAAAAATCAGCGTGAGAGAATTGAACAGAGATTCCTGACATCAAAATACATTTTCAAACCGCTGAAAGAAAAAAAAAAAAACAAAAAACACTGAAGAACACTATCTCCAGCAATGTTATCTTTCAAATATGAAGGAGAGAGAAAGTGTTTCCCAG
Organism: Avahi laniger; assembly: GCA_963575035.1. Lineage (NCBI taxonomy): Eukaryota > Metazoa > Chordata > Mammalia > Primates > Indriidae > Avahi > Avahi laniger. The sequence goes on along the minus strand of CAUYSK010087932.1, from coordinate 21,055 downwards.
ACAAACAAAAGCTGTAAGAATTTACCACCACTAGATTTGTCTTACAAGAAATGCAAAAAGGATTTATTTGATTTGAAAGAAAAAAAAAACACTAATGTGCAAAAAAGTAAGCATTTGAAGGTAAAATTAAGCACACAAACTCAGAAAACTCTAATACTGTAATTGTGTGCAACCCACTTATAACTCTAGTGTGAAGCCCCAAAAAACAAATCTATCAAAAACAATAATAGTGACGGCAACCTGTTAAAAGATAGGCAATAAAAAAATACATAAATTGAGGTCACTAAAAATAAAAATTTGGGGAAAATCGTGGTAAAATGTAGATTTTTTTGTTTTTTTAATTAGTTTATTTTTATTCTTTTCTTTGTGATGTAAGATAAGTTGTAATCTCTTTAAAATAACTTGTTATATCTATAAGATGTTTTTGTAAGCCTCACAGTAAGTACAGTGCAAAAACTTGTAACAGATTAACTAAAAGTAAAAAGCAACAAATAAAAACATGTTACCAGAGAAAATCACTTAAAGACAAAAAAAGACAGTCAGAAATGATGAAAGGAAGAAAGGAGTTACAGAACAATGAAAACACATGCAATAAAATGGCAGTAGTAAGTCTTTACTTATCAATAATAACATTGAACATAAATGAACTCAACTCTCCTGTTAAAAGACATACAGTAACTAAATGGATAAAGAAAAATGATCCAACTATATGCTGCCTGAGAGAAACCCACTTCACTTGTAAAGACACACATATACTAAAAATAAAGAAGAGGAAAAAATATTCTATGCAACAGAAAATCAAAAAAGAACAGGAGTAGCTATACTTAGATAAAATATACTACAAATCAAAGACTGTAAAAAGAGACATGATCACTATATAATGACAAAGAGGTCAACTCAGCAAGAGAATATAACAACTATATATATTGATGCCCCCAACACTGGAGTTTCCAGGTATATAAAGCAAAGATTAATAGATCTAAAGAGACAGATAGACTGCAATACAATAATAGTAGGGAACTTGAACGCTCCACTCTCAATAATGTACAGATCATCCAGATAAATATCAACAAAAAAATAGTAAACTACACACTAGACCTAATAGGCATAACTGACATTTACAGAACATTTCATCCAACTGCTACAAAATATACATATTTTTTCATCAGCACAAGAAAATTTTACAGAATAGATCATATCATAGGTCACAAAACAAGTTGGAACAAATTCAAAATTATATCAAGTATCTTTTCTGACCTCAATGTAATAAAACTAGAAATCAATAATAAGAGGAACATTGAAAACTACACAAACACATACAAAGTAAACAACATGTTCTTGAATGACCAATGGGCCAATGAAGAAATTAAGAAGAAAATTTAAAAATTTCTTGAGATAAATGAAAATGAAAATACGACATACCAAAAACTAATGGGATACAGCATAAGCAGTACTAAAAGAAAACTTTAAAGCAATAGATGCCTATATCAAAAAAGTAGAAAGTCTTCAAATAAACAACTTACCAATGCACCTCAAAGAACTAGAAGAAACCAAACACAAAAATTAGTAGAAGAAAAGAAATAATAAAAATCAGAGAAGAAATAAATGAAATTAACATTAAAAAAATACAGATCAACAAAAAGAAAAATTGACATTTTAAAAAGATAAACAAAATTAACAAACCTTTAGCTAGACTTACTAAGAAAAAAAAGAGAGAGAAAATATATTTTTCATAAAATATTTTATTTATATTAACATGCAATGGGTTTAATATTATTTTTAAATTATTTAATATACAAAATATTTTTTAATTTTTTCATTTAAAATTTCTAATATGATAAGTATTTATAGATGTGCCCCACACTAACAAAAGCTCATCAGGATTTTCAATAATTTTTAAATGTGCAATTGGGACCTGAGACTTAAGTCTGCTGGTCTTGGAATGAGCACATAGGTTTTAGAATCATAGACACATAGATTTACCTCTTAGTTCAGCCCACTTACTAGATAAATAAGCTCGATTACTGGTAACCTTGTTTAAATTATTAAGAATTATGTATATAAATGGTCCAACATATTCCTAACACATAGAAGACCACCAGTAAATGTTGGCGGTTATTATTATTATCACCATAGCCTTAGTCAAATTATCTTCCTACAACTATTGTGCCCTCTGATTACAAGAATATAGTTACCTGGGAATAAATTACAATTTCCCATCAGGACAATCATTTCATTTAGTATAAAGGACCCATTGTCTGTAATTCTGTTCATCTGGCCTGACAAGTTGCTAACTTGCTGTTCATTATGTTGCTCAGCAAGGGTGGAAATACCAAGATCCACGTATATGTAAATATATTTACATTCATGACCTGGAAAGACTACCATTAGAGAAAAAAAGGAAGCTATGATACATTTTACATCCTAAATGATTGATTAAAGGTGTATTTGTTATATGCTAATGTGTTTTGACTCATAATATTGTTCATGTTAGCAGGCTGTGCTCTCATACAATCGTCATCTTTGGGGTGTCTGCAGACATCCCCTCAAGTTTAGAAACTTGGACATAGACAACTAGCCCTGGGTGTAAGAGCTCTTTGGTCTTGTCATCTGTTTGTTTCTCTGAGGCTTGAACACTTACCCTGTGAGAGGTGGGAGTGATTTTGGCACAAGCTAAGAAAGAGTGGAGAAGGATATGGGAAAAGGGTGGTTTTACTGTGGATGACATTTAGGAAAGAAAGAGATGCTTTTCACGTGAGTGTGAGAGCTTGAGTGTGTGTAGTCATGGAAGACTACTACGGATGCCTGGCCTGGACATGAGCCACCTTCTGTTAATTCTACTTGGAAAGGCTTTCCCATTAGAAAGGATAATAGATACTGGACTGGTTAGGTGAGTACCATGCTTCTTTTATTAGGATTTGGTTGAAGTATTTTCTCACATTTCCTTCCTATAATTCTTCTATTATATGACATAGATGGATTAGAAATTCTGTGTAGATGAGAATGTATTTATAATCCCATAGTTACAGCTTTAAGCAGAAGTATACAATGGAGACTCTGTCTTGTACAGATTAAGCTATGAGGCCAGCAAATCACTTTCTATAATAAATAGAAACATGAATTTGGATTTCACTTTTTATTACGTCCTTGTCCATAGTAAAATATTGTGAATTGAAAAATAGTTTCATAATGGGTAACAAAGAAGGTTTAATGATTTCTTCTCCCATAATACCTTTCTTAGTAAACTAAAGCATATTATATATTTGTCAGAATGAATTTTCCTCTAGTGCATATATTGTAAATGTAGTTTAGTAGTAGGATAATATAAGGCTAAAATAAAGAAAATAGTTAAAGAATAGGTCATGGAAAATAATTTTAATTCATTGAGTAATTGCCTCTTCAATTAGGAATGTTTCAGAAAAAAAATGTGGATTCCTGGAACACAATAATGGCAGAAAGATCTTGTTTTATGTTGACAGTTCCTAATATCTCTATAAATCCCCGGTAGAATTTAATCAATTTTCACCAATATATAGTGATGAAACTATAAATCACTTTTAGACTCTCTTTTAAGGATGTGCAAAACAAGACAACGAGATTTCATTTTTCAATTTGCACCCTACACAAGAGATAGGAACTTGAGGATGATTAGCTGTTTGCAATTCTATTAATAAAAATGAGTCTCCTTAGTTATTTCCTTCTTAAGTAAAGAGGAAAACAGAAGTATTTAGTATCTCTTATTAATCACATTTTTCTAGCATGAAGAAGTGTGGAAAACATTTTATTTTTTGATAAAAAATTCACATTTCTAAAGTAAAATATTATTCCAAAGTTACGCAAAATAATACTATATTTATCCAATTTTATAAAAAATACGTGTGATAATGATCCAAATCTGGTATCCGGTGTAAAATTCTAACTCATGTCACACTTTTAGGCCAAAAGCAATCTTGCCTACCATCCATTGTAGGGTTCTCTCTCTCAGAGCTAGGTCTTCTTCACGTTATAGATGGTCTTCCATGTCACTGTGACGACTACCTCACGTTATCCTTGAGTAGTTTTCAAAACTCACGGCTGTCGGCTGAGTGTCAGATGCCTGTTAGTGGAGAAATTCTTACGTATTAATTATTTACATTTTCTACTTGTAAGGTGTCCACAAACTGTGAATAGACAATGTAAGAAATTATCATTTTATGAGTATATTGCTAAGTATGTAGGTTGTGGCTCCTTATCTTCTTGGGATAGCATTCATTTAACTGACTGGTGAGCATCTTTATGCTTGTTCCAAGTGGTTAAGTACTGTTGCATTGTCATGTTTTAAATTAATGGTATGCAGCTGCAGATAAGGTTCTCAATGTCACTGAGAGATTACTTTTTGTCTTTCCAGCTATGTTTTTTTTCATTTCTCACAACAATTATTTTAAATCAATGCTACACATTGAAAACTTTCTACCCATTTCTAATACACTCTCCATCCATTGTGTCTTCAATTTTGCAATAAAAAAAATATATTTTTTTAACTTTCCATGCCCAACCTACAATCTTATTTATATTTGCTTTATAATCTTACTTTCTTATTACCAGTTGTAGAAGAAAAGATATTCCTCTCTCTATCCCCCAAGGAAGTGTTTATCAGCTTATACTCTCATTTCCTCCCATCCGGTCATGGACCTTTTCCATTGGTCAAGTAATTATTCATTAAACACACATTTCCAGTGCATATTATGTGCTAGATGTTGAGCTAGAGATTATGAATGCAAAGATGAAAACCATTTAGCCAGACAATAGATAAGCTAGCAATTAATTATAAGATATTCAGGTTTCCTGAGGAGTATGCATAAACCACAGCAGTATTATGGGCTCCAGAAAGGTTCCTGGTGAGTTGCAAAGGGCTTTATGAAGAAGGAGTTAGTATGTAAGTGGAGACTTAAAAAGTTAATAAAAATTGGTCTGTTTGATGGATAAGAGCAGGCTACATTTGTCTTTCCCTAGAGATCTTCTTTTAAACTAAATAATTAGCTTTTTTCTAGCCAGACATTTTTCAACTTTATTTGAGCACACAGTCCTTTCTCCATAGCACTGATCAGTAAACAGAAAGGACATACGGAGAGATTCCAACTCTGCCGGGTTAGTCCAGAGGCTCCTCCTAAGGTTCCTTGTGAGAACCACACTGACTCTTCTAGAATGTTCATTATGCTTAAAATATTGTTACTTCCCAGCCATTTTTCCTCACCCGGGATCCATCTAGGGCTTTTTTATGGTACAGATGCATAGAGGCCAAGTCTTAGCTCAGACTGGAATTTTCTCTTCCTGGCCATGGGTCAACATGTCATTAGTTACCAAAACCAAGGGAACAATTTTGACTTCCTTCTCCAATATAAACTAATTTTTTGACATGATAGTTTGATATATTAATTTTTATTTTGTTTGCTGTATTTTATTTCTTGCACTAATTAATTAAAATATCTAGGATCCTTTTTTTTTCCTTTGTCTCAAAAGCTCCTGTTCTTTCATTGCATGCAAATAAGATCTCATAAAGGAGTTGAGAAGTATAGAAAGAAGAAAGTCTTGGAAACAAGTGGAGGGAAAAAGGCAAGATTTCTCCCAAATATGAAGAGGTCTGACATCAGTAGGACTCACCTATAGGTCTGTGGTGGATGGAAAATGGGAGATGGGAAAGTGACTGCAGAGGAGGTATGTTGCACCCTGGAGAACTGGACCCCAGGGACCAGGCCTTTAAGCCATCGCAGAGACTGAAGTAGCTGCCTGACTGCAAGGTACTTAAACGCCAGTTATATGATGGATGTAATTTACTTAAAAATACTTTTGTCCAGAGAGTATAATAATCATGAATATCTTAGAGTTAGGCCCTGGATGCAGTCAATTACTTCATTCAGTCAATAATCCCATGAGAGTGCAGAATTGCCAGCATTCTATTGGAAAACCTACATTCCAGCAAAGGCAAATACAAATATTTCTATTATTTTTAACTTTGGTCAACATCAAAGGCTTTAATAATTATGTTGGATAATGTTTTTAGAACAATGGATTAAATTAGCATTGGTAATTTTAGTAAATTAGTATTTACTGATAAAATTAGCATTCTATTAATCTGGTAAAATTGCATTCTATTAATCAGCATAGCTATAGCTGAGTTTTCTCTTGGTGTAATTAGCATTCGATATATGTGGACTGCCTAAAATATTTTTAAAAATACCTACCCTGCATGAACAGAGTATGAAACTCTAATAAGTCTTGTGGTCTGTAAGTCTGTAACCATGGGAAGGGAACTCATGGCATGATTGCCAAATGGTTTTGTGTCCAGCCACTGAATTAGAGAATTCTGACCAAAAGGGTAACAGGATCCTATTGTTATTGGAGTCAGTCTCCAGTAATATTTTATGTAAAGTGAAATTGGATCACTTACAAGGGTAGAGAGCTGACAAGTCATCAGACATCACAGAACACATTGCACGAACTATTTTTTTCTCTGATTGATGAAACTGAATGTGTGTATATATGAAAAAATTCATCTGAGACTTGCTGTCACCATAATTCTTTATCATGTCTGTGGGGCTGCTGCCGACCCTCACCTGTACCAGATTTTTGGTTGCTACCACTACTTCCACAATATTCAAACAGGTGGCCTAGGTCAGTTACAACAACGGGCCACGTGGTTTTCTCTGAGAAAACCTTTGGCTATCCTTTAGTTGTCAATTCCAGAGAACCCTGACTTGACAGACTCCAAGGGACGGAGGGTAGAGGAGGAGCTGCGTGGGGCTCAGAGTTTATAGTTTCTATTGGGTGTGTTTGCCTAACAGTTCTTAGGGTTGGATAGTCTGTAGAATTGTTATTCAAGTTTCAGTCATAAGGTTCAGGTAGTAGCATTATCAGTTTTGTAGAAATACACTGTTAGCAGTTTTACAAATTTGAGAAGGTAAATGGGATGTGGCCTCCGAAATTACCAACTCCTTGAGGACACCTTCTTCCAGGTATTTGCACACTGAGGTGTTGCTGTGAGGGGACTTTACAGGTGTAATTAAGGCTCCGAATCAGTTGACCTTAAAATAAAGGAATTGTCTGAGAGGGCCTATTCAAAAATTATTCTGGGAAGCTATAAATTTGCTGTCTTTTAGATCAACACACTGGCGTCAAAGGTCTTCTGATGATAAGAACTACCAAGCGATTCTGGAAATTGTCCCAATATTAAACAGTAGATTAACCATAACAACTATGTATTTACTTACTGATCCAGTACATTACTTTGATGTTTAGAACCAGATAAAAGTTAATAATAAGATGTCGTGAATTTATAAGGAATGTGCAATCCCACTTTTGCTACTGACAGTTACAGAATGATATTGCCTCTGTATCATTCACTGAAGATACGGCTGACGGAGAGTTAAATGTCCCCGGAAAATTTAATGTTATATTTAATACTATTGTGGGTTACCAGGATAGTTATTTTCAAGATTAGCCTGCTTCTGAGCATTGGGAGAAAATTTTCCATGGGTCTTTCATGTGTCTAAACATTTTACAAGCAAGGAAATAATTACCCTTTTTTTCCGGACTATTTTTTCAAAGATGTCTGCCTAGTGAACAGCCTTGAAAAATGTAGTGTCTTCATCTGCAGCAATGGGCAGAATTGCTGACTGTTCAGTGTAATAAAGATAATTTCTCTTTTCAGGACTAAGGATAGGTTTGCTTTTGCCTATTATATAAGATTCAGATTGTGTACGTTTTCTCAGTTGTGATGCAAACCTACTGCGCGTGCAACATCTGCTTGGATCTGTCGCCTTCACCCCCATGTAACTTGGGGGAGCAAGGGAAACTGACACAAATATGCCGTGCTCACACTGCTTTATGTGAGGTGAATAATAATGTGTCTCTAACCTGGAGTCTTGTGTCCCCTGTTAACACCAGTGAAACTGTGGCAACAGAGCTGGTTAGCTGCAATTAGCTTAAAATCTATACCCTTCGAAGTTCGTGATATTGATTAACTTATAAGCACAATTAATCCATAGCATGCTCTAGTTGTTTCCTAGTTCATAAAACAGAAATTTTTGGTAAGAAGTAACCAATGTATTTTTCTTCCTCAATTTTTATAAAATATGTGATGAGATTAACTTTCTACACCAACTTCTGGATGTACAACTTAATTAAAAGTTAAAACTGACACATTCATAACCTTCATAACCTTAGCAAAATATTATCTTCTTAAGTCGCTTGGGGAATTTGGCTTCACCCACTTCTTCCACCTTTATCAACGAAAAGAATAATAATGAAGGAATGTTCTTTGCTCATTTATTTATAGCTGCCAAAGTTTTGGGGTGGAAAAACAAATACCTTTTTAGAACTTACTTTGTTGGTTAATTACAGAAAAAAAATTCTCATTAATTCTCCTTTCTAAATGCTCTATCAAATTCCTTGAAAATACTATTAATTTTCTTTAGTACTTATCGTAGGAAAGTTATTTCAGAACGTTAATGAAAGTGAGAACAAAGATGATACATATTGTGACTTTAAGCACTTTATTTTATTTAATGCTTCAATTCTAATCAGTCTAGTGTTTTTTTTATTTTATTTTCTAATCAGTCTAATCTTAAATTGATTTTTGTAAATGTCAACACTTTTATCTATAATTAAAAAAAATGTTATGTCAGAAATAAAATTTGGTACATCTGATGGCTCAGGAGACATAATCATTATGGACCTGTTTACAGAAGGGAGTCTGCAAGAGCTGGGGCGGTCTGCTGGTTGTGTATATGTGGACGGATAGTCTTTCTCTGGAACTAATTAACACCAGCGCTGGAAAAAGTGCTCTATCCTCTCTGCAGTGAGGGCGAGGGTGCTAAATAACTGAAATAACTGACCTGAAGTTTTGTTTTGTTTTGCTTTGTTTTGCCTTCTCAACTATTCAGAACTAACTCCTCTGGCATTTCTCAAATATAGTGGCTTGAGGGAGTTTTTAAGGACAAGAAATTTAACAGCATTTTCAACTTTTTAACTAATTTGGCAAACATCCTAACAGTTCAGTATATGTTATAGGACATTATCTACAGCCCGTGAAGTCACAAGTTTTTTGGGGGGACAGTTAGAGGAAGTTACTATTCTGGAAGAAGGAGCACAATGAAACAGAGAGAGAGAGAGAGATAGGGAGACAGAGAAAGGGAGACAGAAAAAGATAGAGACACACAGAATGAGAGAGCGCGAGAGGAAATTCCCTGTCTGGCAAGCACGCATTGTCACCGCCCACAATCACGACAAGGGGCTTTCATCCTTAGCAGGCACTTGGTCATTGTTACAGACCCTTTTTTTACTTGCTAGAGAAGATTGATGTGTCCCTGAAATATGGGTCCCGTGATCTTGCCTTTGCAGATGTACGTTACTTGTGCCATCAGTATTCAACCTGTAAATTGTTACCCCTTAGAGAGCTTGTAATTACATTCTCCTTTTCTTTTACATCTTTGATAATCCCTAGAAGACCTGGGTCATGGAGAACTGTTCAAATATTGAATTGGCTTTAAATTCCCTAGAATCTTATGAATAGCTTATTCTTCCACAGCCCGAAGAGGATGGAGATTATAAACCATAAATCTACAAGGGAATTGGTGTTCTTTTTGTCAGATAGTTTGAAGGCGGGGAAGGGGGCTTGCCAGCTACAAAGACTTTAAATCCTTTTCTGTCTTTGTTTTCCCCAACTAGAGTAAGCCATGAGTTACATGAATTATCAGCACACACAGCTTATCACTGTATCTTTACAGCTCTGGGCAGTTCCACCCCTCATCACCACATTTTTCCACCCTCCTTTTACTCCCACAGCAAGGAGGAGGAGGGAGTTTTTGTAGCTAAACTACCAGAGGATTTCTTTTGCAGGGACTCCAAACCATGAATCTCAATCCGTCAGCTGTATGTGATGCTAATGAGGTTAAGATTATAAATTTGGAATCCACCTGAGCCAGTTATTTGGCAGCAGATTGTTGTTAGAAACTTTGTGAAAGTGTGCCTCTATTCATTTACCTGCTAATGTAATTATCGGTTTGTATTTCAGCCATTTTGCAAGATCATATAGTATAGCAATGAGAAAGATAACCATGATTCCCAACTAAATGGGGTTCACAGAGGGAAAAATAAAAAAGAAATGAGTATACGAAAAAAATAGTGGGCAATTAGGCTAGAAGTAATTTAGTAAGCCAACAAAAGGCTACGGTAGGAAATAATGAAGAGGGATAGTTGGACCTACGTAAGATAGAATAATTGGAGAGGTCCTTTCTGGGAAGTCTAAGTCGAAGCCTATAGGGTGAGAAGGAGTCAGCTATGGGCAGAGCAGGATAAAGGTTGCAGGGAAGAGTATTCCAGACAGATGACAAATAACTTACTGTGTTAGAGAAACTGGAAGAAGGACAAGGTGTCATCCACATGGCGATTATAAGAAGAAGTGAATTGAAATTCCATTGGAGAAGGAGGCAAGAGTCAATTTATCCAGAGCCTAGTAGGCCATGGAAAGGAGTTTGGATTTTATTTTGAATTCAATAGGAAGCAGTGATGGCTTTTAAACAAGAGTCTGGTATAATATAATACATTTTTGCCCTTTAAGCAGATCACTCTAGATGCTAAAAAGAAGAGTACTAAGACTAGAAGTCAGAAGTCAGATAGGAGATGGTGGTAGGTACGTTCTCACTGACCCCAAAGATCACTCTCCACTCTTCTTCACAGCCTGCTGGGCCCCAGGAGGCTGACCACATGGGCATCAACACCCAGCAGCACCCCTGTCTCTGTGGTTTCCACCTTGATTTGGCCAATGGGGAGGATGGGAAGGAGGAGAGAAGAGAGGGAGAAGGATAAGAGCAAGTATTTTCTCCCTGGCTTACTGTCTGCTAGGTTGTCACAGACTGGCGGTGTCCCTTTGTTGGAAGCCAAAGCACCTGCCCTGCGGTCCTCATCACTCGGCTCTCTGTCCAGGTTCCGATAACCCTTTCTCTCTCCTTGCCCCCTTTTGCAATCCTTGGGTACTGTACCATCCTTTATTGTCTGAATATAAGCCCTGCCAATAGCTTTGCAAATAATCCCTTCACGAAACCTCCTTCAATTACCAAACTTGAATGTCCCATATGTTTCTAGCCAGGAACCTGAATCCAGACGCTAAGGTAGCATTTCAGGTAGTAAAGATAAATATTAGTAGAATCATATTGATTTGAGATGTATCTTGTAGTTAGAATCATAGGATTTGTGAAGGATATGACATGAGATTTTAAAAAAAGGACAAATCCAGGATGATTCCATTTCCAGCCAAAACAATGGATTGAATGGTAACACCACTTAATTATAAGAGAAAGCTGGAAATGGAACAGGTTTGGAGGATGGAAGAAGAAGAAGAAAGGGTCATTTTAAGGTGCTTGTGAGCTATTCGAGTGAAAATATGAAGTGGTAGTTAAATAAGTAATTATGCATTTCTGGGGAGAAATCAGGGCTATAATCACATAACTGTGCAATTCCTTGCTTCATTAGTGAGTACAAAAATATAGTTAGATAGAAGGAATAAGTTCTACCCATAATTTATTGTGTATTTCAAAATAACCAGAAGAGAAGATTTGAAATGTTCCCAACACAAAGAAATAATAAATGTTTGAGGTGATAAACATCCCAATTACCCTGATTTGATCATTACACATTATATGCATGTAAAAATAAATCACACATACTTCATAAATATGTATAACTATTATGTATCCACAATTTTTTTAAAAAGTATGTTCTGAAAAAAAACTGCAAAAGAGAAAGAACCAACATAATACAAATATTGTTTTTAAGTACCATCTAAGTATTTTGGCAGAAAAGGTCTACATATGTAACAGAGTAGTCACCCCTCCTCCCATAGATATGGAAAGGTAATATTGACAGGGCAGGATATGTAACTGAAGAAATGGCTTGAAAACATGGCAAAAAAATTTTATGTCTCTCTAAAACATCCCCCACTACTTTCAGAGAACTAGGACCTACATCGCTGCCTCAGGCCAGTGGTCGAGAGGGGTAGAGGAGTGTCCTTGCTCTTTGTGTCACAGAAGATGGGATTAATTCGGGTAGAGGTCACAAGATCATTTTAGTCAAAGATAGGATGAATCCAGGTGGAGGTCACAAGATTGCTTTAGCCACAGATGAGGCTGTAGGATTAATCAGAAGCTTTAAGACCTTTGTCTTCTGCTCAGAAGCAGGGCGTTGGTACTTTGAGACAAGAGTCTGACAGCCTCCTCATTTGCCAGAAAGTTAATAAACTCATCTTTCCTTTTTCTCAAATCACTTGTCCTCATTCCTTTGATGCAGCCTTGGGGACTAGTGCCAAATTTTCAACAACAATCATGGATAACTGAGAGTTTATTGATATAGGGTCACTCTCTCATTACAGAGTATTTAGCATCCTGACAAAACATCTAGCACTTAATCCAATGCATTGCTGGAATATAGCTGCTTAAAAACAATAAATACAGATGGCCTACAGAAAATGAGATGGAAATTCCAGAATTGCCTTGATGGAATATTTAGGGAAGGGATCGAGAAAATGAGAGAAGTGGATATGCTAGGACAAAATTATTATATAATATTAAAGAATCCATCAGCTGACTTTTTTTCCCAAGAAGGGTAGAACACTCCCTTTACTAAAGTAAAACATGCTAATGAGAGGGGTAGAGGCTCAGGGTGTCTGTCATCTGTGGTGTGTGCAGAGTTGATGGTTGAGGATAGAGCTGTGGAAGTGGAATCCCCAGTATTTATGAAGTTGATAGGATTCAAGAATAGCAGTAGTCTGATGACTGTATTGGGCAATCAGATATGAGGAGGAAATAATTACTAAAACAGGCAGCAATCAGAGCACTAGCCTGCATGGATCTGTGGTTATGGCTAGTATTCAAGATGTTCCCAAAGAAAAAGAGATATGGGCATCCAACAAAACTTTTACTGCTGCAATAAAACTATCATGATGTCTTGCGCAGGTTCCAAAACTGAGTCATCTCTCAGACTCAGAGCCTATTGATTGAAAAGGTAGCCAGTTCTTAACAAAACACCCTGACATGTTATAGCAAGTATGCATAGTAGCTATAACCAATCCTTCCCCAGAGAAATGTATAGTAATATACCAAAGTAAATGTACACTAGATGAAGGGGAATACCAATATATTTCAAGTGCTGTTGTATAGAGTGCCTGAACTGACACTAATACTATCATGACGGTCCCCCTGTTAAACTGGGGCATACAAAGTCCAGGGGACAATGGAGATCTTTTTCCAAGTCTATCTCACAGTGGGTCCTACAGGACCATGATCCCATTCTGTGGGCATGTCCGCAGCTCCAGAAAGCATTATTGGGATAGATATATTTATGTCTGTAAAACCTTCACTGGTTTCCTAACCATGGAGTAAGGAGCTAAAACATTGTGAGAAAAGCAAAGTGGAAGCCAAAGAATTTACACTGGGAACTCCCTGTTCAAACCAAGATAGTAAATCCGAGGTAAGATCTCATTCTGGCTGAAATTGGGCAAAAGAAAGGAGAGATGGTGGTCTCCAATGGGCAGCCACTTAACTCACAGGTGTGGCCTGCAAAAAATAGATGGATCATGGCAGATAATGGTACCCCACCATAAACTTAAACACTTAATCACAGCTTCTGTGGGAGATGTGGTATTTTGCCTAGAAAGGATCAATACAGCTTCTAGGTATGGAGTTATTTACTTGGCAAATGTTTTTTTCAATCCCTATGAGGAGGGGCATCAGAAGTTGTATGTATTCATTGGAATGGGCAGCAGCCCCTCATTCCTGGTCTTCTCCAGGGCTATGTTACCTCTTCTGCTCTTTGTTATAATATAGTTCAAAGGGACGTTGATCATATGAACATTTTGCATAACATTATGCTGGTTTTCTCTATTAATGACATCAAGTTATCAGGACCTTGCATACATGCATGCCAGAGGGTAGAAAATAAACCCTACAAAAATTCATAGACCTCTCAAATGCCAGGGTCACTAACAAAAAGAATCATAGATCTAACACAATGGCAAAGTTTTTCAAGTCCCAGTGGTCTGGGGCATGCTAACAGAGGCATACAAATTAAAGAAAAAAAATATTTAATCTTGTATTTCTTAATGAGAAAGAACAGTAGTGCTTGAAAAACATCTTAACATTTTAAAATTGCACATCTCACTATTGGGAATACTTACGTAATCTCTCACTGGATAATTTAAAAGGCTGTTAGTCTTTAGAGGGCACCAGAGCAACCCAAGACGTCAGTAGGTTCCAGCTGGGTACGAGCAACGTCGCTGCTTTGTCCAAATGCCCTGGTACGCGGTGCTGGAGGTATTGGCAGTAGATGAAGATGCCATGCAAAGTCTCTAGCCAGCGGCAATAAATGAGTCACATCACGAATTCCTAGGATTCTGAAGCAAGGCCATTCTTTTTTCTGGAGAAAATTATGCATCATTCAAAAAGCAGATCTTGGCATGCCCCTGGGCTCCAGTGGAGTCTGAGGGCCTGGCTGCCGGCATCTGTCATACGGTGGGTACATGACCAGAGCTGCCCATCGTGAAAAAGATATTGCCAGAGTCGATAAGTCATAAGCTTGAGTGGGCACGGCAGAAATCGTTGTGTTATGGGGACAGTATATTCAGGATCAAGACCAGGCAGATCCACAGGGCACAAGTAAATCACAGTGAGGCAAGCAATAAAATGAGGTTTATCGAGGAGAGAAAGACAGGATTATAGGGCAAGAGCAAGACATAGGTTTAGAGAGCATGACACATATGCCACAGATGACTACCAGACCCATTGTCCTAGCAAAGGGAGAGCAAAAGGAAGGGTGCAAAAGGGACTTGGTTGTGGTCTGTGTCTTGTTTTATAGTGCCCAGATTGGGACCTCCCTAGCGAGGGAGTTGGTCTGTCTCTCTCCTCTCGTTGAGACAGACCTGTTTTATTCTCCAGAAAGAGCTGCTCTTGTGAAACTGCACCCTGCCTGAGGTTACTCCGTCATATTGGCCCTGCTGGTGATTTTTCCAAGAAAGGAGTCACAGAATCGGGATATAGTCTGGACTTGACACTTTGGTGTATCTGGTCATTCTTTGGCCAAGGACACACCAAGAATTGAGAGCAGACTCTCACCCTGACATCTTTTGTGCTGAAACCTGGGATTCTGACACTTTGACTGTATCCTCAGAAGTAGGATTGTTGAATCATATGGTAGGTCTATTTTTCATTTTTTGAGGAAACTTCACACTATTTTCTACAATAGCGGTAAAATTCACATTCCTACCAGGTGCAAAAGAGTTCATTTTCCTCCACATTCTTGCCAACATTGAGACCAGCAAAACTGCTAGCCAAAGGTAAAGGGAATTTAGAATATATAACAGAGAGAGAAAATTAGCATCAGTTGCAGCTTCAAGACAACTGCAATATGGAAACCTTGCCTATCTCTCCACAAACACCTTTAAAAACAGAAAGGAATTGTGACTCACCATCACCATGAAGAATGAGGGAAAAAGCAGAGAGAACTTAACATGTAGCATAAGTGATTCTGAATGATAGATTTAGGCAGTGTATATAGCAGTTACTAATGCCGCCGCCCCTGCATTGTCTCGCTCTCACCACTTCAGAGTCCATTTCCCAACTCCCAACAACTGAATTTCTTTTCCTGAGTGCTTTTCCTAGCCAGAAGTACCAGGAAATTAATGCCCCACCCCTCATCTCCACACCTCAGAGCAGACCTCCACCAATTCCTAACGAGAGTTAGTCCTCTGTCCCTAGGCAGTGACATTTACTAAGGCAGGGAAGTTTTTCTGTTCCTTCCCCTATAACTATCAGAAATTGGAAAACATATACCTTATCTTGTCTGGAAAGAAAAAGAATGGCTTTAAAAAATTATGAAATTTGAAAAGTGCATGTTGTGATTGTCAAATCTAAGATACAGTGTACATTATTATAAAATGTATGAATCACATACATTTTGATAATAATAGATTAGAGATTAAGGTGGGGACTGTGGTGCCCAAATCTTCTCCTCCTCTCTTCTGGGATTTTCAGAGAGGGAAAAATATATGCAAGTAAGAATAGCTAGATAGAAGACAAAATGCTAACATATTAATAGCATCAGAGTAAACACGTGCAACTACTCAACTGCAGGGCTTCTCTAAGAGAAGCTGACTTAGAGAAGGTAACTTACTATAAATTCTTGCCAATCAAATTGTCATCATGGCCACGCAGCATAAATATCACCAAGAAGCTTGCTGGACATGCAAACTCTTGGGCCACACCCCACACCTACTGAATCACATCTGCAGTTGAACAAAATCTCCAGGTGCCAAGAATGCTCTGAAAAGTTTGGAAAGCCAGCTCTCTACTCCCTCACATTTTTCCTCTATTCCCATAGTGACAGAGACAATTTTTATTCTATATTCATTGTAAGCTCTGTGTCTATAGAGCAGACTCAGAGACCCCACATCCACCCAATTGTTAAAAAAAAACATAACTGGGAAGCCGTTAGGTTGAGGCAGCGCCAGTGTGCTCAGTTCCTATGTAAGCAAACTGAAACTCAGCCCAATGTAACCCTTCATAATCTAGGCCAACTGGAAACTTCCAATTGATCTCCAACTAGGGACTTTCCCATATAAGGTTACCACTCTATACCCAGCTCTATGAACAAATTTCAATGACCCCTACATGTTTTTAAATAATCCTTTCCCTTAACTACTTGACCTTTTGAGTTGTTTCCCAGAAATGGTGGATTTTCTGCAAGGCAGAGGGGCTGAGATTCTGAAGGCCCCTGGGCAAGACTTCCTGAGACCAAGACTCACCATCGCCACAGCCTGCCCCAGGGCACAGGCCCCCTCCTTTAAAAGCCCAGGATCTCTGTTCTTCAGAGAGGTGGAGTTGAAGCAGCTTCTCCCATTCTCCTGACAGGAGGTCTGTCATATTAGAAATTCCTTTCTTCCTTGGCAATCCTCGTTGTCTCAATAATTGGAACTTTGTGCCATGAGCAACTGAACCCAGACTGAAACTCCCTTGCAATTTCGCAAACAGCTCCACTTTAACCAGTCAGATCATTTCTTTGCTCTGCTTCCACTTTCACCCCCTTAAAGCTTCCCCTGACCCCTTTTTAGTGGAGCCCTAAACCACTTGCCATGTGGTGTTGCCTGATTCACGAATCATTGTTTGCTTAAATAAACTCTTTCATATTTCGAGATGCTTCAGTTAATCTTTTAACACAACTAACTACTGGGAGGATGGTGGCCAACCTGCTTCACCTCAACAGTTACCACTGAAGCAGCAGCCAGAAGACAGAGGTGAATATGCCCAGACTCTTCTCTACAGGTGGGACCAGAAACAGAGTAGAGCTTGGTTTCTGTTCTTCCAGGTAAACATTCAGAGTGCTAATAAAATGTGACTGAAGAACTCAAGTTCTGATGGCTGAGATGGGCAGCCCTCCTGCTTTGGGGAGAAGTGGTGGGAGTCCAGGGAAGGGGCATTGAAAGTCTTTTGCTTTTATGGACAGAGGTAGAAAACGGGACAGAAATATTTCCTTCTTCCCTCTAATCTGTTTATTTTAAATGGGTTTAGTATTCTTTTTTATTATTTTTTTTTTATTTCAGCATATTATGGGGGTACAAATGTTTAGGTTACATATATTGCCTTTGCCCCACCGGAGTCAGAGATTCTTTTTACTAGTCATGGTTACTTGGTTTATTGAGGGTCAGTTAACTCGTGTATAAAGGAAGCTTATACTAATGAAAGGGTATTTAAGCAAGGAAGAAATTCCCTGCTAGTTATTTAGGTCACTATATGCACAGGTCTAGATTTAACCTACATGGCCATTACATGAACATGTGGGCAAAGCAGCTTTAACTTTTACAAATACTAAAATTTCTGAAATTTATACCAAATTTATGCAGAATTTATGGCTATTGCACTCTTCTTAAGACCATCAATGCTCTGTAATCTTGTCATCATTTTTTATATGAGGTATAAATCAATCAATGCAGAAGAATATTAAATGGTCACTTGGTTAGGAGGTGAAAGCCAACTCTAGTATGTTGTTTAGAAGCAACAAAGCTAAAAGTTTTCCTTTCTGCTTGTGGATTATAAACATGGTTTCAAGCTAACAGATTTTTTTGTACTCACTGTTCTGTTTGAACTAATTAATAAAGGCATCTCCTTAATAAAAATGAGCCAAAATATGTATGGCCATTGGGGGGAATCTATTGTCTTACACTATTTTATCATAAGCAAGATATTTGCTTATATTGTTATGATTATAGATATTGCTTAGCAACAAACTTATTAGTCAATTATTTTAATAAAGTTTTGGAGAGAAAATCTTAACCAATTCTGGCTTTATAGTAATTAGAAATATACCGTGTACTCCCTTTGTAAGATCACTCTGGTCTGCCCAAGATTTAGCTCCAGAAAAATTCCTGTTTAATTTTTAGTCATATTTTGGTGAAACAGAGACACTCACATTGTTGCCAAATTGGGCCAGATGGAAAAGTTGATCTGATGTCGCTAAAGCTCCCAAATCTTCATTTCCAAGTGTCTTGCTGTCCTTTCCCATGATCCTGCACACAAAATCACATCAGAATGTGGGTCCTTCTGCATGGCGGACCCCCAAACTGGGAAGAATGGGATCTCTACATGTCAATGTAGAGATCCCATATAAATATCAGGAATTAATTTTGCAAAATAGAAATTAAAATCACACTATTTGAACTGGTAGAGATAAAGAAATATTAAAAAAAGTTTTAGTAAAATTTTTATCTTTTCATTGATTATGCCATTTGATAGATATAGCTCAAGTATCTATGAACCTTGAACACTCATAATTTCGTTTCTGGCATGAGAATAATTCCTTTGATTTATAATGAAGTTTAATAGCAATAAACATTGAAGTAAAACATTTCAGCTTAGTACTACCCTTAAATCACATGAACATATCTGTAGAATTTTGCCAAAATTCCTTAGAAAATGCATTGAATAGTTCTTATTACTGTTTTTAGTAAAACAAACTCTAAGACAGATACTTTTCCAATAGTAAAAATTTCCTTTTCTCTGAAATCTTGGAAAATTTTTTTAAGTGATTATTCACAAACACACATTAAAGACACATCTTTAAAAATCCATTTTGCTAGATAATTCCCTGTAAATCGTATTGACTTTAAAGAATTTTTGAGTGCTTGCCTTCAAAATGTGTGTGATTGCAACAGGGATACGTCTAAAAGTTCTGAGAAGTTTGAAATTGTATGCTAAGTTAATTTTACAAAATTAAAAAAATATCTTTTTATTAAGATGAATGCCTTCACTTTTTTTCCCTTGTTTTTTTCCATTTTTATTTTTAGTAACAATAGCACACTGGTGCTAGTCAGAATTAATTCCCCTCTTGTTATCAAAGCTTGAAGATTTTATCTAACACTGGGACCACTGCAGATTCATTTGTTGGTGGTGAGCTAAGTATTTAAGATCAGATGAAATCGTTTTTAGAAACAGGCTTTTTCAATTTGAGATCTTTCTCATATATACTTATTACAGAGTAAAGATATGTCTGATTCTAATTCCTTGGAAAATAGAGTGTATTTAGGGTCAGTCAGAATAATGTCTCCTTTCTGCCGTTTCCCCCACCTCCAGTCTGTCCAGAATTCAGTGGCTAACACAGTAGACCTGGCAAACAGGTGATATTTTAATGATTTATTTATAGGATATGGCAAAAGTTTACTATTAAAGATTTCTTTGCTCTTGTCTTTATTTTTCCCTTCATCTAATATATCTCTAAGGTTAATTAAAATAATATACCTGGAAGTATACTTGAGAATGAAGAGTATGTGACAGGAAGACCGAAAGGCATGCTAAATTTGGTGTTAGCATGGGAGACTGTCAAAATGTTTCCAAAAGAAGAGCAGAGAACTTAGTGCAGCACTAAATATTCTAGTTTTAATATATCATGGCAAATTTGTGGTGGACAGAATTTTCGTGAGAGACTCTAAGTTCAATTTATAAAATGTGAATGAGATAAAAGAAGAAACGTTTAAAATTACAAAAGTTTACGTATGACTTAGCAAATGCATCTGAATATAAAGTAGCTTATGCTTCTTATTAAAACTTTGGGCCGGGCGCGGTGGCTTATGCCTGTAATCCTAGCTCTCTGGGAGGCCGAGGCGGGTGGATTGTTTGAGCTCAGGAGTTTGAAACCAGCCTGAGCAAGAGTGAGACCCCGTCTCTACTAAAATTAGAAAGAAATTAATTGGACAACTAAAACTATATAGAAAAAATTAGCCGGGCATGGTGGCACATGCCTGTAGTCCCAGCTACTCGGGAGGCTGAGGCAGAAGGATTGTTCGAGCTCAGGAGTTTGAGGTTGCTGTGAGCGAGGCTGATGCCACGACACTCTAGTCCGGGCAACACAGTGAGACTCTGTCTCAAAAAAAAAAAAAAACTTTGATCACTGTAAACTGAAAACATTGTAAGTCTACGAATTGTTTCAAAACTTGGTATAAATTATTCTTCATGTTCTTTTTTCACGATGTTAATCTCCACTTATGATGTCTTATACCTCTCTTCATCTGTTCAAATCTAAAGCTAAGATCAAGTTTTCATTTTGCAGCCTCACTAACTTCTCCATTCTCCATTTCTTCTTTCTTCTCTGTTATCCAATTAATTTACTTATCTCTATAGCACCATAGCATGTGATGGATACATCTTGTTTAGCTAAAATTATTTCAATTTCTATAAGGTAAGAATATGTTATGCTTTTGAATGCTGCTACACAGTGCAAGCAGTTATTGTAATAAGCACAAACTTGGTCTTCACTATATGAATACGTTAAAACTATATCATGATTTCTATTCCTTAAATTGATGGGGAAAATATTCTCTTTGGAAAAAAATAGTTCTATTATTGAGGGAAACACCCCAATAACCATTTTTGGTTGTGAAGCATTAGCTCTCTCTGTGTCCCCCTCCCAAAGGCACTTTACATAGGAGAAAAGGAAAAACTAAATATTCTGTATAAATAATTACAAATCATACCAAATCAGC
>CAUYSK010087931.1:0-13952 GCA_963575035.1 Avahi laniger | reverse complement strand
CCGCCCCGCCACAGCTGCCGCCCTCATAAATCACCTGTAGCAATTAGAGTACCAGACCCGGCAGTAGCTTAGGACTCTGCTTCACTAAAGTTAACCCTGTTGTAACCGTGTCCCTCCTCCTTAAGCAGAGTGTATAAAAGATTGCTATGCTCTTTGTCTGGTGCTCAGAATTTGGGGAGAGCAAATTCCCCTCTGAGCCTTGCCAGCCGGTGTGAAATGAAACCTGTTTTTGTCATATCTCCATGTGCTACTCAGTCTATTCCTGGTCAGCTCTGCTGCAACACTGTGATATATATTATTTTCTAAATCTGTCTTACATATAGATTCTCAAATAGTAATATGCTTGCTTCTCTGAGGGGACAGACATGACCTACAGTTTGAAATAATTCTTTCTGAAAAAAACATCAGATAAGAAACAGAACTATTTGTATATTTTCCTACGTCTTCATTTGGAATTTTAATTAGGGTTTAAGTTCAAAACAGTTTTAATATGATGAAGGAATCAGTTTTTCATTGAAACATTTTAGCCCATAACTCATATATCAATTGAGAAATTATTACTCAAATATTTCTGTGCAGCCAATAAGAATCTTAATCAGCTGTCTATACCTCAATATTTATTTATTTAAAGTAAATTCTAAGATTAAAGTAGAATAGATAATGAAACATTAAACGAACCAAGCTGTATTAAATTATCACATAAGTAGAGGAAAAAGTTGAGAACACTTACATGCTTTCCTCCCCTACAATACATATTGCAGAGAGAAGTTTAACCACATCTGTCATCATGTTGGGGTACGTGGGATCCATGGCTTTAGCCAATAAGGAAAGACTCCTCTCTTCACTCATAATTCTTTCCAAGCCGTACTATAAAATTTCAAGAAGAAGAGGTTTAATGTTAGGAGTTATTTGGAAAAATAGGGCCCTAAAGGAAATGTAGTTACTCAAAAACTTTTATAGAATAACGCATTTACTAAAGTGTGAAACTATAAAGGCCATGTAACACCTTAAAAATTCATGAAGGTAATCACTTTATGTCAAGAACTATGAAACTAAACTAAATACAGATAACTCCTCAATGGTGATTTCACAATAATATAACTGATAATTATTAAGATAGGTAAGTGGTCAACTGGAGAAAGGGAGAAGCAGTGAGAAACACAGGACTTTCCAAAAAGGCGGCATAAAACAAACAGCCAGGTACCGAAACAGACTCTGAGACCATGAATACCTTTTTTCTAGGAAGAGAGATCTTACCACAAGTAAATGCACACATTAGCACTGTTTGAGAGAAATGCAATGTGAACCACATGACGAATTTTAAATTTTTAAGCAGCAAGTAAAACTACTTTCAGCAAAATTAATCAAATATATCCAAAATAACATTTTAAATGTAACCAACATGAAACATTTATTGATGACATTTCATTTCTTTTTCTTCCTAAGTATTTGAAATGCAGTGTGTATTCTATACTTACAGCACATCTCAATTCAGACTAGCCACATGACAAATGCTCAAAAGCCACAGTAGCTACCACATTATACAATGCAGGCCTAGATATTAACACTTACTTCATAAATGGGCAAGAGGTAAAGGATGATTTGGGCAGACAATATGTAGAAACTGACATAATGTAGTCTAATCAGAATAATTTATCATCAGGAAAGCAATGCACTTGTAACCTCATTACTTAAATGGGACGATGTGGGATAAGAATAAAGTTTGTCTGCTAAAGCCAGGATGTCACATCCAATTAGAAGATAAGGAGTTATGCTAATGACGTATCTGTGAAAGATAACTATCAAAATACAGAGGATGAATAGAAGCAATAAAATAGTACTATTTACCTATCACGTATCTCAGAGGATCTTTCTAAAGAGTGAGAAATTGGTTAATCAGAGTCACTACCAAGCACTAAAAAAGGGCCTTAATCCCAATTACAGACCTATGAACTATGGCTTAAACTCAAATTTAGCACTACACATAAGCAAAGCTGAATCCATAACAAGCTTAGACCCAAATGCTTTGATTATTATGCAATTCTATTTATAACTTTCCTATATTGTATATGGCATTTAGGCAAAGAAACTTTCACACTGTGCTAAAATATTGCATTTGCTTTAAACCACTATCTAAAGAACACAGGTACAATGGAAGAAGTATAACCACAAGGGCCAGGGGCCCCAGGATAAGACTGCTGGAGAGACTTCTCTGTCTTGTTGGTGATAGAGAAATGTTTACAACAAGACAGCTAAAAGTCAGGAAATGCTTGCTTTTCTGATGCCCTGGGCTGTTACATAACTGGAAACAAAGAATAAATAAGTAGGCGTAGGGCCAGAAACTATGAGATGCCTCAACAATCATTCCAGGGAATTGTCAGCAGCTTATAAAGTACTACTTAGATTCAATTCAGAAAGTCAGTCAATGAATATAAAGTACCAAAGAGCTGGCTCTGTCCTAATAAACCTGAGGACTGAGTAAAGCTTGCTTCTGGCATTTCTCCTTTATTTCCTACACACCTGGCTGTCCTTAGCTAGCATCCACCCTTCTAGAGTCAGAATCTTGTGACTCCTCCAGCCATCCAAGGCAACTCATGCTCGTTTCCTCCAAGTGATACTACACACCTCCTCAGTCAAGCCCTCTGGCCCTAAACCACTGTGTATAAAGAGTGGAATATGAGCATTCTCCAATTTCACGGTTTTGTCCATCATCCTGTGACCCCAAAGGTCCATCGCGGGCAGTATTCTCTGATTTTGCTAATGCAAAAATGTGTACTGCTTACTTTGAGACTAAAATGAGGCCAGATTACCACAACTCAATATCTACAACTAAATACACAACTGCTATTTGTAAAAAGTTACATTCAATTATTCAAAACACAAAGCAAAATAAAATAAAAACTGTTGACTCTGTGTGAGAAATAGTCAACTTACCAGTGCTAGCATTAAAGTGCATTTAACGAAGGCTATTAAAGGTTAGAGAGGCTTGACAAATTTTGGAAGGTCTAAGGACGTATCTTTCCTGAATGTCAAGGACCCACTCTGGTTAATAAGATAGCTGGCCTGTTCTATACTGAGGACCAAAGCCAGGTTCTATTTGCATTCTACACGAGGCCTATTATTACCTAATAGATGGAATTTCAGGCCATCGAATATGATGTTTTAGGTAGAGGAAAGTTAAAACTGTAAATCCCTGTGTAGGCTGCCCAATATCTGGGCCCACACTACATGAATACTGGTGCTGAGCAACTACCCATGGTGAGTTAACCCTAGTAGCAGAGATAATGTGGGTAAAGGGGCTGACTTCAGAAGCAAAGCACCCTCGTTTTTGGGTGCACATTTCAAAGCTACACACATGAAGTTAACTGACCAAAATGAAGCTTCTGTTCTAATTACCATTAAATTCAAATAGATTAACTTTTCATCCTTTTATTTTCTTCCTCCTAGGTAATTAAAATCTTTTTACATTGTAAAAATACTTTTTGTCTAATTTAATGTTATAAGAAATTCACTTTCATGTGATGTTATCAAATTTGCTCATTATGTTAATTATATAATTATTTGTACCAAATAAAGTACCACCTTTTTTCCCTCTTAAAGCCTGTATTTCGTCATTCAATGAACTCTAATAAAGACTGCACAGTGAGATTTAGCAAATTTTTTACTTAGAAATATGATCAGATAAAATTTAAGAAAACCATCAACCAATTCTGAAGGAAAAAAACTTTCCCAAAAACTTCATATATTACCAACTTTAGCATTCAGACACTATAATACTAAGTATATCAATAACTCAACTTTTTATTCTTATTAGCACATATAATAATAACACCAAATATAAATGGCAACATTTTATACTCCACAAACATAAAATATAAGCAACAAAATGATAATATAAAAGAATAAATATTAATTAGAATATAAATACATAAAGTTTACCTCCCCTCTAATTCAGTCTCAAGCCAAGTAGGAATACTATCTTCTGTATACCACTTTAACCACTTTAACCACTTTAACCATGATATTATTCTTGAATATAAATTATGATCTACATGCCCTTTGGGTTTGAAAAAATATTCCTGTGTTTTTTCTACTCTCTGCCTTTCCATCACCAATGAAATTTCTAATTTCTACATTCTCATTTTAGAAGGGGCCTCCTTAAACCAGTTCTATATACTCAGCAAGAAAAGATCTTTTCCTATCAACAGTTTGATTCTTTCATTCATTTACACCTACAACAGATTATATAAAAATCTACTTAATATATCTAAAATCTAATTCTCAACAGTGAATTCAGTATAGAAATGAATTATGATTTCTACATATTTCCTCAAAAATCATATCTGACTGGAGGGGGCAGGGAGAAAAAATATATTTCATTGGTTAAAAGTAGAAAACTTAGCTCCAGAACATGCTTAAAAATATGAAAATTATTCAGTAAGACAAAAAATGACTAGAAAATATTTGCTATATTTAGTAAAAAGAATTATAAATTAAATGTTAATAATTTAAATACCGGGACTTAAGTGTGTAGCCCTCTAAAAATTTATTTTAGAAATCACAATAAGGCAAAATATTATAAATTAAAATTAATCAGAAATATATAGGCAGTTTTGCTATAAAACAAAAATCCATCACACCACCACAGGTAAAATTTCCTTCCCTGTGTCTAATAGCAGCTTAAACACCTATCATTACTTCACACATCATGAGGTAGATGTGTTTAGATTTTGTAGCTAAAGAAATGGCATGGGATAATGCTAATTTCTTCAGTTAACAGTATAAAAACCAATAAAAAAGAATTGTCAGATAAATGTAACTCCAGTAAAGAGCTTAAAGAATTTCTCCCATCTAATGTAATCTCTTTAAATATGCAAATTATGTGGATCCTACATATTACATTTGGTCTCAATATTACTTGGGTTAAGCCTCATTCCTCATTTTCTGGGACCTGCTCCTATCTATGTACAATAATTTCATTATAAAGTTTAAATTCCCAGAATGAAAGAATTAAGTCTTTCCAACTTGAATTTTTGGTAAAAGTATTATTACAGACTACATTTAATAATCATGTATGATTTCAAAGTTGTCTCATATATTTGAAAGTTAAAAGAGAGAAGAAGGAAGGGAAGGAGGAGGGAAGAAGAGGAGCACAAAAATGGTAGAGAAATGGAAGAAAGGAGGGAAAGAGGAAGGGAGAAAAAGAGAAAAGGAAGTTAATTAAACATGAGGAGGTAAGCAGCAGAAGAGGATCCATTCATTCCCAGTTTCTCTTCTTGTAAGACAGTTGAAACTAGAATTGAACAAAAGTCACAATTTTTTCCATCATGCACTGAAAGGCATATCAGAGTGATATATCATCACTTTAGTACAAGAAAAAAATCATAGATTACAAAATTGGTAATGGACAAATACTAATTACCTATTGTACATACCTGTGTATTCATCAGGGCTTTTAGACACTGTATGACTTTGTGTTGATTTTTCTTTACAACTTTTTCTTGGCTGTATTGACATAAAAGATACAAATATTGGTATTATAATTGGACATACATAAGGCTTAACTGAAAATAACTCTAAGCAATACTTACAATTTTCCACTAATCAGTTTTTCCAAAATGTCTAGTAATAATCCGAGCCCCTGATGTCCGAAGCTTTCCACCCAACTGAAAAACATGAAAAAAGGTAGTTATACATTGTCAGTATTCTAGTTTGGATTATCATGATAATGCTATATACTCACAAGTATTTTATACTTGTTATATTCCTAATCATATTTTCAACATAAGAATAACATCATACGCAAAAGCATTCATGATTCATAATCTTATCAGTGAAAGAAGAAGCAAAGATGGATACACCAACACTGTGCTACACTCAGCTTCCACTGGTTTGTGAAAGCTGATTGTGCCCATCTCTTCCATGCTCCGTGTTGAGTGACACCATGTTGGTACCTTGAAATCAACCACGGTGAAAGTATTTACATCACAGAAATTGGCAAATGCTACCAATCAGAGCTTCCCCCACCCATCCTCACAGAGCTGGTTGTAAAACATTTTACTAGCACACCACTGAATAAACCCCATTTTGGCCTATTCCAAAGAACAGAGATTAGGATGATAACCAAAGAAACAATATAATATTTAAACATAAAAAGAAAGTGAATGAAAGTACTTATTGAAAAGGTAATATTAAAATACAAATATGCATAAAACATCTCCCTATTTTCTTAAAAATTTGCAAGGCTAATTGTGAATAAAGATCT
Source organism: Avahi laniger (assembly GCA_963575035.1). NCBI lineage: Eukaryota > Metazoa > Chordata > Mammalia > Primates > Indriidae > Avahi > Avahi laniger. Next base: position 7,687 of record CAUYSK010087931.1, on the reverse strand, counting down.
ATGGAGGGAAGATGCAGACTGACACAAAGAAAAAGATTGCTGACAAAAATTAATCAAAATAATGAAAAGGGATGCTTTAAGAGAATTTCCCAAACTATTAAAATGTATCCCTATAAATGTTAAGAGTTTCCTAAGTTTCAAATTTCAGTTGCTTTAAAAACAAAAAAAAAGAGAAAGAGAGCTCTACAATTGTTTTATAAATGAGTATTTCCATCTTGACCAAACTACTCCTATTCCATAAACCCACTGATCCAATCACAGGACTTTACGTAACTAGGACAACACTGTCACAGACAAAAGCTTGCCTTGATTACGGAAAAACTAACTTGGTACAAATGAATATCTTTTTTCAGTGAAGATTTTGAAATCTAGGCCAATAAATAATGGTAATAATCATCTCCAAAAAAACAGGGGAAAGAAAAAGATAAATGATATATATGTGTATATTTCTTTCTATACATGTGGGGATTTTTTTTTTATTTTCTTAACAGCTTTATTGAGGCATAATTGTTTTTATGTGTGATTTCGTATGTGTGTGTAGTGTTTGAATAAGATGTAAAAAATTTTTCAAGTCATCAAAAATAGGACATTATAAAGAATTAAAACAAGCCTAAATCATATACCAGAAAATAATGTCATTTTAAGATACAATATAACATTTCCAATGAAAACAAGTAAAAACCAAATGCAACATATTTACATAAAAATACGAATATTTTTTAAAGCCCATCTTTTTCATTTGCACATGTATATGAACAGAATTTGATTATCTATAAATGTTCAGAATTTCTAATTTTACAAAAAAGAAAACAAAGAAATTTGCCATGCAGATTGGCAGTCTCTTGTCAGACAATATTTTATTCATCTCTTCTCTTTCCAGTGAAAGCCATGGAATAACTAATTTTAAAGTGCACTTAAACAGGAAAAATACTCCCCTGTAAAAGACTGAAGATTGCTATTATAGTTAAGGTGAGGAAAAGTTGCTGTTTTCAAACCAGGATGCTACTTCAAAAGTGAAGGGTTTACTCTCCACTATCAGCAACAGACAGGTTACCTGTAGGCATTTTAAATCTTGCTTTCATGTTTCATGAAAACACCTACAGCATCCTGCTTAACTGTTTGCCTTGTTGACATCCTATTCTGTGTTTATTCTTATTTCACATGCAGCAGGGAAGCTTGAAATAAAACATGTCAGGAGTAATTTGAGAGTTTTACTTGGGCTGGCATTGAGATGCACAGAGAGTGTGTTCATCAGTCCCTCCTCTGTTAGTACTTCAGAGTGGGCTTTCAATATTTTGTTTCAAGTGAATTTTCAACAATCTCTATATTCAAAACTATATACATAAAGATATTCTAAAGTTAATATAAATGATTTCAGATTATTCATGCTGCTATCACCTTCGATCATTGCGGAGAATAAAGTTACTTTTCATAAAGCTGCCTTATACCAAAATATATAAAGTTATTATAAATTATGTCAATATAACAGAAAGACTTTGTCACACTTAATATGCTTATGTTGTGACCCACTATAAAATTTAAGAAGCACATAAATCCATGTAAATCAGTAAGTTCTCTGATCTGAGTAATTAATACTAAAAAAAGCTATTAAAAATTTATTACTCCTAACATAATTATAACTAGAATAGTGGGACCCATAGAAGGTCTCAAACCAACTATTTCTAGATCCATTAGATAACTCTCTTCTAAACTATAGTATATGAATCATTAAAATATAATTTACACCCACTCATATATATTACATATAAACTAATTCTCTATAAAGCAAAACATTACTAAAGCTGCATGTAAAATTGTACTAAACTAAATCACTTTATATATTACAATCTTTTAATTCATTGTGGGAATTAATTTCTCAACAATAAAATCAGAGAGGTGGGCAACAGCCTTCTGAAAACCAGGTTACATTTTATATTTCATAAAACATTTCAAAAACAAAAGTGGGGCAGGGTGCAGGGGAGGATACTAAGATGGTTGACAATCAAAGAACCAATATATTTACACATAAAAAGAAAGCTAATGAAAGTGTTGAAAGGTAATTTTAAAATGCAAATTAACTATGAATAAGACATGTCCCTATTTTCTTAAATTTTTTGACTTAAAAACGTGCAAGGCCAACATACTGCTATATTAACAAGTTGTCTTTCACAAACCCATACTCTCAATTGTTTCATGCTCCCCACACACTATTTTCAGCAATATTATTTTTAAGTATAGGAGTGCAAGTATCACTTCCTATCTCTTCTGGAAAAAACGTTCAGGATAACAAGTGATATTGAGTAGGCAGGGCTACAGTCTTGACAGAGGTTTATTGAAATCCATAGCTTTCTACAAAAGTGAAAAATTTCTCATCATCAGTTTAAGAAGCAACCTGGAAAAAAATTATCAACTGATCTATAAATGATCAATCTTCAGGAAAGAAAATCTGCACTATTTGTTCTGTGCCTGTCAGCATAGTACCATCAGGCATTATGAGGTTTAACTATAAACTGCATTCACAGATGAATAAGCCCTGTGCAAATGTTTCTTCTTCATGAATAGAAATGACATAGAGATCAGTATGACATTTGTATTGGGAAAAAAATTGCATTAAAACAGCAAAAAGTGGTGTGCTAAATACTAACTTAACATAAAATCTACCTCTTAAAATTCTATAACAGGAAATATCAAACTCTTCTCCTTTAATTGCCTCAAGGAAAAGTTCTAAGTATATTCCCATTAGCACTTCCTAGTAGGGGCCTTAATGTAGGAGAAAAGAAGAGATGAAGAGGTAATAAAACTTAATAAAAAATTTAAAAAGACAGAGGGAGAGGGAAAACAGGTCTGCAGAATTACAATGTTTAAACCACCTCAAAATGTTCAAAAGTAGGCTTTGAAATTCAGTTATTGCTTCCAGAGACACAGCATGAAATTAAAAGTATATAAAATAGTTTCTGACACGTTAGCTTTAGAAAACAAATATAGTTAGTCACCTCGCTGAGCAACAGAGGCAATAATCAGGTCTCAGATTTACCTCCCAGCCAAAAGGAGCAAAGGACTATCAAGCATGTTTCCCACAGAGTGACCCTCCCATCCTTACACTTTTTTTTTTAAGTAATTATACTACCTCTCTTCCCAGATGTGTCCTTAGAAAAGGAAATACAAAAGCATCATGGATTATCAGAGCTGGAATAAGCCTACCAGATTCATAAGGGCGGCCTTACCTGATATACACTTCCTGAGGATAGGGGCCATTTCTTATTAACCTTAGTTGTGCCAGCACCTGGGATAGACTAAGCACCAATAAATGGTTTTAGAATGAAACTGAGTCCTCTTCCATTGTTATATATAAAGAAAGGGACATTCAGAGAGAGGTTAAGGACACTTAGAAATACCACCTAGGTCTGCTGATACCCAGGCCTTTGCCCTTACTTTATATATGTAGAAATAGACACAACGAGATGACATGTTCTGTGTGCCATTACTGAACCTGTCTCAACCTTCATGCTAGAAACATCAGTTCTGATTTCAGAACTGGTCTTTGTCCATACTGAAACAAAGATGATGAATCTGGAGTCCCTGACCTACACCATACCTCATGAATTGACTGACTGCTGCTCAAAGAGTGATGTTTCGTTGCTACTAAATCTCAAGTATTCATTAATGAAGTCAGCCAGTGTTTATTAGGGACTCATATGCTAGATACTGCACTAGGTATGAGAAATACAAACTGAATGAAGTATGTTATCTGCCCTTGAAAGGATCACAGACTGGTGGTTGAAACAAAATTATTTCCATAATGTAATAAGTGCTATAATCATGGTGCTATGGGAGGAGAAGGTATAATATCTACCTCTCCTGGGAACTTCAAAGCAGCTGGTATCTGACCAGAGTCTTGAAGATTAAGTCACAGAAAGGAAGAGAGGTTTCTAAGCAGGAGGCATACACACAAAGATATTAAACATAAAAGACATTGCCTATCCTGAGCACCACAGGTAGCTGTAGCAGAAATAAGGCCAAACGGGTAAGAAAAGGCTTGATTTTCAAAACAGGCAACGAGAAGACATTAAAGAACTAGGCATGTGTGGTAGGCAGGGTAATCCTACCCCTGCCCACCAAAGATGTGCACATCCTAACCCCAGAACCAATGAATATATTACTTCACTTAGCAAGGGAGTCATTAAGGTTGCAGATGGAATTACAGTTGCTAGTCAGATGATCTTAAAATAGGGAGATTACCCTAGATTGTCCAGGTAGGTCCAATCTTACCACATGACTCTTAAAAGCTGATATTTTTTCCCAGCTTGGTTAGAGATGAGATGACAGCAAAAAGAGAAAGTCAAAGCATGAGAGGGACTCGACCAGCCTTTACTGGTTTTGAAGATGGAGGTAGAGGAAAAAGAGCCAAGAAACATGAGTGAACTGTAAAAGCTGAGAATGACCCTCAACTGACAGCTAGAAAGGAACAGGAGTCTTACTCCCACAACTGCAAGAAATTGGGTTCTGCCAATAATCCACATGAGCAAGCAAATGGAATTGAGTTCGCAATTCATAAACACAGAATGTCTCCATTTATTTGAATCTTCTATAATTTCCTTCATCATTATTTTGTAGTTTCAGCATAAAAATCCTGTACATAATTTGTTAGACTTGAGCTTTTTTTTAATCAGTTGTAAATGTTGTTTTTTATTTCATTTTCCACAAGTTCATTGCTAGTACATAGAAATACAATTTATTTTGGTATGTTTATTTTGAATCCTGAAAAGTTGCTTAACTCATTGATAAATTCTAGAAGTTTTTGGTAGATTTCTTGATATTCTATATATATTTGCAGACATGTCCTCTGCAAATAAGGACAGTTTCATTTCTCCCTCTCTGGTATGTATGCTTTACATTTGTTTTTCTTGTCTCAGTGCTCGAGCTAGACCTTCCATAAAAGAATCAGAATCCTGAGAGCAGACATCCTTGCCTTATCCTCAGTCTTACAGGAATAACATTCAGTCTTTTATCATTAAATATAATATTAGTTGTAAGACTTTTGTAGATCTCTTTATCAGATAAAGAAAGTTCCCTCTATATTAGTTTCCTAGGGCTACTGCAACAAAGTGCCACAAAGCTAGTAGTTTCAAACAACAAATATGTTCTCTTGTAGTTTTGGAGGCTAGATGTTCAAAACCTAGGTATCAGCAGGGCCATGCTCGCTTTGAGACTCTGGGCAGAAGCCTTCCTTGCCTCCGCTTAGCTTCCAGTGGAGGCTGTCGTGTTCCTATGTCTCAGTCACCACATGGGACTTTTTCTGTGTCTCTGTTCTTCTTATAAGGACACAAGTCATATTGAATCAAGAGTCTACCCTACTTCCTTATGGCCTCATCTTAACTAATAATATTGCAATGATCCTATTTCCAAAAAAGACTACATTCTGAGATTGGGGGGAGGGGTTGGAATTTATTTTTCTGGGGACACAATTCAACTCCTAACAGCCTCAATTCCTATTTTTCTGAGAATTCTTTTTATCATGAACAGGTGTTAAATTTTGTTAAATGCTTTTTCTGCATCAATTCACATGATTTTTCTTTAGCTTGTCAATTCTTTATATTATATTTTAATGTCTGTATTCATGGTAGACATTGGGCTATCAGTTTGAGGTTGTTCTTATTTTGTTCTATTTTGGTACTCTTTGTTAATTGCTCCCTATTCTTCTATTTCTGGAAGAGATTATGTAGAACTGGTATTAATTCGTGTGGTAGAATTCTCCAATGAGATCATCTGCATCTGAAGATCTTTTTGGGATAGTTTTAAATTATAAACTTTATTTCCTTACTAGAGGACCATCCAAAGTTTCCATATCTTATTAGGTGTGTTGCGGCAGTTCGTATTTCTTAAAGAACTGGTCTATTTCACCTAAGTTGTCCAACGTGTGTGTTTAACGTTGTTCACAGTATTCTCTTATTACCCTTTTTATGTCTTCAGAGTCTGTAATAATATTCCCGTTTAATTTATGATATTGGTAATCTGTCTTCTATTTTTCCCTTTATTGATACTATCACAAGTTTGTCAATTTTATTAATCTTTCAAACAACCAGCTATTTTATTGATTTCGTCTATTGTTTTTCCTATTTTCAATTTAATTAAGTTTGCTCTTATCTTTATTATTTCCTTCCTTCTGCTTGCATTGGGTTTATTTTGCTCTTTTTTTTTCCCCCAGAGATTCTTGAAGTAGTAACAATGTTTATTGATTTGAGTCTTTTGCTCTTTTCTAATGTACTTAATGAGATAAATTTCCCTTTGAGTACTGCTTTGGATGTGCCCACAAATTTTGAAAATATGCACTTTCACTAAGTTCAGGTATTTTTTTATTTCCCTGAGATTTTCGTGACCCATGGATTATTTAAAAGTGCACTGTTTAGTTTCTAAGTGTTCAGTTTCTCCCTTGCTCTTCTGTTCCTCTTAACTTGCCCTTCTTTCCCTTACTCTCGCTTTCTGTTATCTTTCTCTTATTGGTATCTAATTTGAGTCCTTTGCAGTGACAGAACACATTCTATAGGATTTCAACTCTTTTAAATTTGATGACATTTCCTTTATGGCCTGGGATGTGGTTTGTATCTTGATATATATTGTGTAGGCATATTAAAAGAATGAGTATTCAGCTATTGTTGGGTTGGGGTTGTCTACTATGTCCTTTTGCTAGGAGCTGTTTTTGAGTTCTCCTATATCTTTGCTAATTTTCTATCAACTGCTAACAGAGGTTAAATAAAATAAGGGCTAAAGGACTATAAAGAAATGAATTCAAGAGCAGTTTATAAATAATTCTGTGGGAATGAAATCTTGATCTCAGAAGACGTAAAACAGAGAAGAGGTAGTAAAAATGAGAAAATAAACATAATAAAGGATTAAAGAGTTGATGGGAGAAATCTGAAGGAAGAGTGAGAAGAAGCCAACAAACATTAAAATAGTGTGTAATAAACATGATGACCAAAGTAAGCAAAGGATCCTAGAGGAACAAGGAACCTAGCCAGGGGCTAGTGACAAATCCACATTAAAAGAAAACAATGCTTGCACTCTTGAAGTGGAAAGATGGTCACATCTTAAGTTTAAAAAGCAGAAATGGCATATAAGCCATTTTCTATTCTTATTCAAAAATGGGTTTGTTCACATATAGGAAATGTATGTATATAAGTACAGCAACACAAACACACATTTCTTAATCATCCTACACCTAGTCAGCCCTCAGTTTACCTGCTATTTTCCATTCCAGTGTGAAACACAGACTAATGCCCATGGCAAAATGAACATTTCAGGCTTATGTTCTACTCCCTAATACATCTGCATTCTTCCGCTCCTACCAAGAACCAGCTGAGTTTGTTTCCAAATCCGTTCTTGCCAGTCGTACCTACACTGTATTCACGTGATTTAATTAATATTATAGAAACAGATAGCATATAATTGGGATAAGAGTTGCTGCTTCTATGAAAGCTAAGCCTGATGCTTTGGAAAAGCACAAAAAAGATTATTTTTTAAATAGCTATAGAAGTAGGTGCTGGCACACTGTCAATTAACGGGGAATAGTATAAAAAGATTTTTTTAAAAATAATTCTGGGCTGGGCACGGTGGCTCACGCCTGTAATCCTAGCACTCTGGGAGGCCGAGGCGGGCAGATTGTTTGAGCTCAGGAGTTCGAGACCAGCCT
>CAUYSK010087929.1:0-16438 GCA_963575035.1 Avahi laniger | reverse complement strand
CTGGCCACAGCAATCAGGCAAGAGAGTGGGATTAAAGGCATATGAATGGGAACAGAAGAGATCAAACTCTCACTATTTGCTGATGACATGATATTATATCTAGGAAACCCCATGGATTCAACCAAGAGGCTCCTGGAATTGATAAATGAATTCAGTAAACTCTCAGGATATACAAACAATACACACAAATCAGAGGCTTACATATATGCCAACAGCAGTCATACCGAGAACCAAATCAAAGACTCAATTCCCTTCACAAAACAACAAAGAAAATAAAGTATCTAGGAATATATTTAACTAAAGAGGTAAAAGACTTCTACAGGGAGAAATATGAAACATTGAGGAAGGAAATAACAGAGGACATAAACAGGTGGAAAACCATACCATGCTCGTGGGTCGGCAGAATCAACATCGTTAAGATGTCTATATTACCCAAAGTGATCTACATATTCAATGCAATCCCTATTAAAATACCAACATTATTCTTCACAGATGTAGAAAAATTGATTTTAAGCTTTGTATGGAACCAGAGAAGATCGCGCATAGCAAAAACAATTCATGGCGATAAAAACAAAATGGGAGGCATCAACTTACCAGACTTCAAACTTTATTAGAAGGCTGTAGTAATCAAAACAGCTTGGTACTGGCACAAAAATAGAGCCATTTGCCAGTGGAACAGAACTGATAACCCAGATATAAAACTGTCCTCATATTGCCACCTAATCTTTGACAAAGCAGAGAAAAACATACACTGGGGAGAAGAATCCTTAGTCAATAAATGGTGCGGGTTAAACTAGATAGTCACATGTAGAAGACTGAACCAGGATCCACACCTTTCACCTCTCACAAAAATCAACTCATGCTGAGTAACAAACTTAAACCTAAGGAGTGAAACTATTAGAATTCTAGAGAAAGAAGTTGGAAATACTCTTCTAGACATTGGCTTAGGCAAAGAATTTATGAAGAAGACTTCAAAGGCAATCACAGCAACAACCAAAATAAATAAATGGGACCTGATCAAGTTACAAAGTTTCTGCACAGCCAAAGAAACCATCACAAGAGCAAACAGACAACCTACAGAATGTGAGAAAATTTTTGCATGCTACAAATCCGATAAAGGGCTGATAACCAGAATCTACTTAGAACTCGGGAAAATCAACAAGAAAAAATCAAACGACCCTATCAAAAAGTGGGCAAAGGACATGAACACGAACTTTTCAAAAGAAGACAGAATAATGGCCAAAACACATATGAAAAAATGCTCGACATCTCTAATCATCAGTGAAATGCAAATCAAACAGACATCAATGAGATATCAATGAGATATCACTTATTTCCAGTGAGAATGGCCTTTATCAAAAAGTCCCCAAACAATAAATGTTGGAGTGGATTTGGAGAGATAGGAACATTCATGCAATGTTGGTGGGACTGCAAACTAATGCAACCTCTGTGGAAAGCAATATGGAGATAACTTAAAGAGATACAAGTAGAAGTAACATTTGATCCAGCAATCCCATTTCTGAGCATCTATCCAAAAGAACAAATGATGCTCTATAAGAAAGACACCTACGTCCAAATGTTTGTAGCAGCACAATTCACAATTGCAAAGATGTGGAAACAACCCAAGTGTCCATCAATCCATGAGTGGATTAATGAAATGTGGTATATGTATACCATGGAGTATTATTCAGCTTTAAGAAACAATGGTGATATAGCACCTCTTGTATTTTCCTGGATAGAGCTGGAACGCATTCTACTAAGTGAAGTATGCCAAGAATGGAAAAACAAGCACTACATGTACTCACCATCAAATTGGTATTAACCGATCAACACACAAGTGTACATATAAGAATAACATCTATTGGATGTCCAGTAGGGGGGAGGGGGAAGAAAGAGACAGGTATTTGCATACACAAAGAGTGCAATGCGCACCATCCAAGGGATGGACATGCTTGAAACTCGGACTTGAGGGGTAGAGGGTAGGCAAGGGCAATATACGTAACCTAAACATCTGTACCCACATAATATGGTGAAATAAAAATAAATAAATAAAAGCCTAAACTTTCCCCCTGCTTCTTCAATTTTCAAACACAGAAAAATATGATGAGTTTAATTTCCAGTGTTCTGAATCTGCCATTTTGTTAATAAATTTCAGTGAGACTATGACTCAATTTTATATAAAGGAGAACTACAATGTTAACCAAAAATAACATGCCAATGACGTTAATCAATACTCACCCATAGGGTCCTTTAAACTTGCAGTTTTTGTACCATCATGAATCTTTTTGGTTTAAAAATAATTGCAAAACTTTACATATTTCAGGATATTGCAAGAGTAGCAAAATCCCAGAGGAAAATTCATTCATTGTTTCATGCAACACATATTTCTTAAGTGTTTATATGTTCTTTTGGGGATTGACAATATTAGACCAACCCCGTATGTGACACAATCATAGTATCATCAAGTTGGGTAGCTGGGCTCACTAGGTAAAGATAGCACTCAGTACCTTAGAAAATAGGAAAACAAATATTTAATAAAAGATGAGGCAATTTTCTAGTTAGACTATATACAGGCTTTCATTTTTGTTGTTTTGAAGTCTTATTTATTCTATACAGTCTTTCATAGTATAGAAATAACTAATTCCAAAAGTCTTCCATGGATATGGTCAATAAGAATTGTTTTTACTCTAGACATAACTGCCTACAGTCAAAATCATAAATCTGTTTCTCCATCACCTTCCCTTCTTCTGATTTATAAAGATTTTATGAATGCTCTGTATACAAGATCAGTATACCAGACCCCATAAGTTCTTCAAGGATTCATGAAATTTGTTTGCAACATTAAAAATGGGCACCCAAAACAATAAAAATAAAAAAATGAAAATAAAAATGAGCACCTAACTAAGAAGAAAAAACCTGTAAATCAAGATTATTAAATGCTTAATTAAATATCTACAGAATGTAGCAGTAAGTCAATTTCATTAATTGATAAATGAAGCCTTCATAAAAATTCAATTGCATTTGGAAAAAAAACATTGTGGATTAAATATTTCTATTTAGGAATAATTTCCAGGTATATACAATGATTGCAGAGAAATCATAGCCAATCGTAAATAAATGAATTATTTACAGACAAATAATTCCAAAGCAAAATTATAAAAATTCTTTTAAAAATTAGTGTTTTTGGCCAACAGCAGTCTTAAAATGATCCTGCGTGCATGTGCAAACCACTGTGCTGGTTACCGTAAGTAGATTGTCTAAACTGATCATATCTACTTCAATTTAATTCATTTGAAGAAAATTTTGAACATCCTCTAGAGTTGCTGAACTAGCTTTCAAAGTGTAAACATTAAATTGATCATAATTTCATTTCAATTAAACAGCAATTTAGTTATTATCTGCTCTATGCCTGGCACTGTGCTAGCTACTCTGTGTACAGAAATAAAATGGTTATACATTGTGTTCTCAAGGATCTCAAAAATTAAGAGGTAATTCAGATGAGTAAGCAAAAATGTGTATCAGAGAATGATAAGTGCTATTATAGAGGCAAGCATGGTGGTCTATGACATTATATAGGAAGGAAACTTATTGTAGATTTCAAGGAATAGACTAGAGTTCCTGGAGGAAGTCACCTCTGAAATTGAAACCAGTAAGTTAAATTGAGGTTAACCAAGGAAAAGGAGTGAAGAGGGGCTTGAAAGTTCCAAGAAGGAAGAAGAGCACGTGCCAAATCACAAAGGCAAGAGAGAAAATGATGCATGAAAATAATTCAATAATAGCAATAAGGTGTGCCTGTGTCATCTAAGTAAATACAAGAAGTATTGACAATGTTGCCAAAGGAAAACAAAAATCTTTGACAACCTATTAAAATACTTTTGCAACAAAAATGCCTTTTATCCAAGCCTGTGTTAAAAAACTATCAATAGTGCATTAGGCAAATGGGTTTCTATATCAAGAAACTAACATTTTCATCCATATCCCAGAATGTATGTCTTTTCAATATATCAGCTGTTGTGTAAACGTGGCCTTTAAAGGAAGCAACTTGAATAATGATTTCAAAAATCATCCAGTGAAACCATAATACAGCTACATCATTGGAATGAAAGTGAATGGCCCATGAAGAGCCACTAATATAAGCCATTAGCCATATTGTGCCTTCAGGAGAATTATATGTCCTTCCAAAAGCAATCTAAGTATTTAAATGTTCTAGGGACTCACCATGTGAAGTGTAACTGACAAAGCAAATTGTCTAAGGCAATGGGGGCCTAAATACTTCATAAAAATACTTAAGTGGTGAGATCTGATAACAGCCAAGTTAACTGTACTACAATTTGAGGTATGATAATAGCAATATTAAACAAATAAGATGAATAAATAGCTGTTCTGAGACAATTCTTCATGGGTCTATGGTATTTCTGCATATCTTACGAGCAGAGGCACTGATTGTCTTTGTCCAGGACTATCCTTTCAAAGACCTTTGTAAGAGTATAGCAAACAGCCCTGGACATTTAGTGTCTCCCTGCAAAGGGTAGATTCATTTACTCTCCAGTATCACAAAGATAATATCTTCCTCCAGACAAAATTGGAGCAGCTTTGTTTGCAGCCCATTATAAATGATTGCAGCTTCCTTAGCTTGGAGGTTCATTAGATGTGATGTAAACCCAATACATGGGCCACCCTATGTTACTCCAGTGGTGTTTGAGGAGAGGGGAAGGTGAACTAACATGAGCATGCAGCTCATGCCATTCACTGTGCCATGACATAAAGTCCTTTGTCATTGACCCAGCAATCTCATGTTTTCTATTAGTGTCAGTGAAATCGTAGCAGGCTAACTTGCTAGCTTCCAAGTAGGATAAAATACTCAGACCCTTCACTATTCTTTTTTTTTATTTCAGCATATTATGGGGGTAAAAATGTTTAGGTTGCATATATTGCCCTTGCCCGCCCCACCCCAAGTCAGAGCTTTAAGCGTGTCCATCCCCCAGACGGTGCGCTTGCACTCATTATGTATGTGCATACCCATCCTCTCCACCTCCCTCCCATCTGCTGGATGCCCGATGAATGTTATTTCTATATGTGCACTTAGGTGTTGGTAAATGAAACCAATTTGCTGGTGAGTACATGTGATGCTTATTTTTCCATTCTTGGGATACTTCACTTAGTAGAATGTGTTCCAGTTCTATCCAGGATAATACAAGAGGTGCCATATCACCATTGTTTCTTAAAGCTTAATAGTACTCCATGATATACATATACCACATTTTATTAATCCATGCATGGATTGATGGGCACTTGGGTTGTTTCCACATCTTTGCAATTTTGAATTGTGTTGCTATAAATATTCAAGTACAGATGTCTTTTTTATGGAATGTCTTTTCTTCTTTTGGTAGATGCCCAGTCATGGGATTGCTAGATCAAAGGGTAGATCTATTTGTATCTCTTTGAGGTATCTCCATATTGCTTTCCACAGAGGTTGCACAAGTTTGCAGTCTCGCCAGCAGTATATGAGTGTTTCTATCTCTCCACATCCACGCCAACATTTATTGTTTGGGGACTTTTTGATAAAGGCCATTCTCACTGGAGATAAGTGATATCTCATTGTGGTTTTGATTTGCATTTCCCTGATGATTAGAGATGTTAAGCATTTTTTCATATGCTTCTTGGCCATTATTCTGTCTTTTCAAAAGTTTCTGTTCATGTCCTTTTCCCACTTTTTGATAGGTTTGTTTGATTTTTTCTTGCTGATTTTTCCTGAGTTCTAAATGGATTCTAGTTATCAGCCCTTTATTGGATGTGTAGCATGTGAATATTTTCTCCCATTCTGTAGGTTGTCTGTTTGCTCTCATGATAGTTTCTTTCGCTGTGCAGAAGCTTTTTAATTTGATCAGGTCCCATTTGTTTATTTTTGTTGTTGCTGTGCGTGCCTCTGGGGTCTTCTTCATAAATTCTTTGCCTAGGCCAATGTCTAGAAGAGTATTTCCAATGTTTTCCTCTAGAATTCTTACAGTTTCACACCATAGGTTTAAGTCTGTTATCCACTGTGAGTTGATTTTTGTGAGAGGTGAATGGTGTGGGTCTTCTACATGTGGCTATCCAGTTTACCCAGCACCATTTATTGAATAAGGATTCTTTTTCCCTGTATATGTTTTTGTCTGCTTTGTCAAAGATTAAATGGCTATATGAGGCTGGTTTTATATCTGGGTTCTCAGTTCTGTTCCATTGGTCTGTGTCCCTGTTTTTTTGTGCCAGTACCAAGCAGTTTTAGTTACTATAGCCTTGTAGTTTAGTTTGAAGTCTGGTAAATTGATGTCTCCCATTTTGTTCTTTTTGCCTAGGATTACTTTTGCTATATGGGGTCTTCTCTGGTTCCATATGAAGTGTAAAATTAATTTTTCTATATCTGTGAAAAATGATGTTGGTATTTTAATAGGGATTGCATCGAATCTGTAAATCACTTTGGGTAGTATAGACATTTTAACAATGTTGATTCTGCTGACCCACAAGCATGGTATGGTTTTCCACCTGTTTATGTCCTCTGCTATTTCATTCCTCAGTGTTTCATAGTTCTCCCTGTAGAGGTCTTTTACCTCTTTAGTTAAATATATTCCTAGGTACTTTATTTTCTTTGTTGCTGTTGTGAAGGGTATTGAGTCTTTTATTTGGTTCTCAGTTTGATTGTTGTTGGTGTATAGGAATGGTCCTGATTTCTGTACATTGATTTTGTAACCTGAGACTTTGCTGAATTTGTTTGTCAATTCCAGTAGTCTCACAATTCTTGATAATACCCTTTTCATTTCATTTTGTGTCATTTCTTTTCTTTTCTTTTTTTTTTTTTCAAAACAGAGTCTCACTCTGTTGCCCAGGCTAGAGTGCAATTTCATGATCATAGCTCACTGCAACCTCAAACTCCTGGTCTCAAGCAACCCTCCTGCCTCATCTTCCCAAGTAGGTAGAACTAAAGGCATGTGCCACCATCCTTGGCTAATTTTTTTTCTATGAATACTTTTTGTAGAGACAGAGTCTCGCTATATTGCTCAGGGTGGTCTCAAACTTCTGGCCTCAAATGATACTTCCTTCTCAGCCTTCCAAAATTCTAGGATTACAGGCATGAGCCACAAGCCACTGCACCTGGCCAACAATACCCTTTTCATTTTCCATATGTATTTAAGAATAAATCTGGGCCAGACGCTGTGGCTCATGCTTGTAATCCCAGCACTATGGGAGGCCAAGGCGGGTGGATCGTTTGAGCTCAGCAGTTCGAGATCAGCCTGAGCAAGAGGAGACCCCGTCTCTACTGAAAATAGAAAGAAATCAGCTGGACAATGAAAAATATATAGAAAAAAATTAGCCGGGCATGGTGGCGCATACCTGTAGTCCCAGCTACTTGGGAGGCTGGGATCACTTGAGCCCAGGAGTTTGAGGTTGCTGTGAGCTAGGCTGATGCAACGGCATTCTAGCCCAGGCAACAGAGTGAGATTCTGTCTCAAAAAAAAAAAATAAAAAGAACAAATCTGTATTAATGAGGTTTACATATATATTATTTTTATTTAAATCTTTTTCTCAGTTTGAATAAATCTTTGCCTGAGCTGATCTTCATGACATTGCAATTTGTGAATGATCCTTATCTAATAAGATTAGATATTTATTATAATTAGACAAATTTGTTTCTGCCTAGAGAAAATTCATAATTCATAGCAATATTGTAAATTACTGGTTTACCAAGACCAAGTTTTAATATGGGAAAGGATTTGTGCTTTCTCCTGCCCTAGACAGATTCTTAGGATCAAACATCAGAATGACGTATAAAATACAGTTTGAAATTTATTTTCTACTCTTACATGATGTTATAACATGATTTAAGTTCTGGAATTTTATTGGACTTTTTTATGGTAACTCAAGGGCTTCTGCAAAAGCATAAATTAACCCAGGGTCTTTCAGGGTTTTTTTCTCCAGATTTACACTCACTAGAGTCAGTTAACTCATTTTTGACTTTAATGCCTCATGTCTATACTTTATGATCTGAAGTATTCTGTTGCATTCTGAAGCATATGTGCACATAAGAATAGGTCTCAGCAATAGTATCAGACTCCATTTACGTCACAGAATGGCTACACACTGAATCTGCACCATTGTGATCATCATTATATCAAACCTGATGAACAGCCATAAAAGGGCAGCCAATATCCTCTGGCAGATTTAAATCATAGCAAACAAGTCAAAACATGTGTCTTTAAGCCCACTGGTCCTACAGCATAACAAGTACTCTCACAATTTTAATTCTGAACTTACTCCAAAGACTTGAATTTAAATCTGAATTTCAAAAATTACACAAAGTGGACTAAGCATTTATAAATGTTAAAAGTACCTAAAGACAATGAGATGTTCATTATTTCACATCCAAGAAGCGACTATTGTGAAGAATCCCAATCACTTTTTGGTAGTGTTCCCCAATCACTTTATCACAAAGCCTGAAATGTTAAACTTCCAACATTTTTCTCATTACATATGCTTACCTTTCTTTCCCATATAGCAAATAGCTTTTCTAAAAAAAAAAATTAGTTACCCTGCAAAAGTCTATACAGACTAAAACTGAAATAATTTTTAAATGACTTTTCCATTGAAAGCATAATCATGGTATTTTGGATTAAAGCAATATTTCTCATCTAACCACCTTGATTTTTTAAAAATATTCTGGTATCTTTTGTAAAAATAATTAGTAAGTGTTTTGAGACAAGTAACTTAAATTTAAAATTGGCCAAGGGCGTAACAAACATTGAGGTGTGGTAAACTGTACAGATTCCTTTTTTAAACAAATGATTTAATGTTAATAATAGGATATAAAACATACAGCTATTAGGTCAGTAAGCACATTCTAGGCTTTTGCAAATAAGTATGTTGTCATAGTATGAATTAAAAATAAAAAATAGAACTCAAGTGGCTGAAGTCCAAGAGGTCATGCATGTTATTTGCAATGAAAAATCATGTATTTTTAATTCATTCAACAATAATTCACCTGGCATCTGCTATATGCTAAAAATTACACAAGGCTTTGGAGATACAGAGATGAATAAAACACCTAAGACATCCTCCTGTCCTCAAGAAGTTTGTAGAGAAGAATGATAGAAGTATGATAAAACATGCTATGAATGCACAGAGTAGGGTCACCAACACAGCCTGGGTTGATTAAATGAATAGTTTCCTTAGCTAAGTCTTTAAGAATGAGTTGTAGTTGGCCATGTTAAAAAAAACAAAAAGGCGGAAGGGGAGGACATTTTCTCAAGGTAGAGCATGAACAAAGACACAAAAGGGGAAACCATAATGGTAGATGTAGGTAACAATAAGAAATTTGGAATTGTCAAGACATAATGTGCAAATATACCTAAAGAAAAGAAATTCACTTGAGCTAGATCATCAACGGTGTCATATGACCAATGTTAAAGTGTTTGAACTTTGCCTGTAGGTGAATGGAAGTAATTGGAGGGTTTAAAGGAAGGGAGCAATCTTTTTTAAATTACTTTTTAACTTTTATGTATATATGATAGTTGTATACATTTATGGGGTACATGTGCTATTTTGGTACAAGCATACAACATGTAATGATCACATCAGAGTAATTGGGATATTCATCACCTCAAATATTTATCGTTTCCTTGCATTGAGAACATTTCAAATCCACTACTCTATTTAGAAATATACAATAAATTATCATTAACTATAGTCATCCTATTGTGCTACCAAATATTACATCTTATTCCTACTATCTAACTATATTTTTGTACCCATTAACCATCCCCTTTTTATCTTCCCCCTCCCCGTTACCCTTATCAGTCTCTGGTAACTATCATTTTACTCTCTACCTCCATGATATCAAATTTTTTTAGCTCCCACATATGACTGACAACATGACGCAAAGAAAGAGGAACACTCATACGCTGTAGATGGAAAGGCATATTAGGACAGCCACTATGGAGAACAGTATGGAGGTTCCTCAAAAAATTAAAAATAGAACTGCCATATGATCCAGCAATCTCACTGCTGAGTTCATATACCAAAAGAAACGGTATCAGTATATCAAAGAGATATCTACACTTCCCTGTTTATTTCAGCACTATTCACAATAGCCAAGATATGGAATCAACCTAAGTGTTCATCGATGGATGAATGGATAAAGAAAATGTGGTACATACACACAATGAAATATTATTGAGCCATAAAAAGATGGAAATTCTGTCATTTGCAATAATACAAATGTAACTAGAGAACATTATGTTAAGTGAAATAAGTCAGAAACTAAAAGACAAATATTACATGTTCTCACTCATAAGCAGGAGCTAAAAAAAATTGATCTCAAGGGAGTAATTTTGTCACATTTTTGTTTTAAAAATATTCTGACCACAGTATGGAGAATTGCTTGGGGTGTGGCAAGCCTGTAAGCAGGGAGAAAAGAAATGTTTTGCAGTAACGGAGACGGTGAATGATGTTAGACTGGATTGTGACAATTGCAATGGCATGGACAAAAATAAATGGATTTGAGCAACATTTAGGAGGTGGAATATACACAGAACTTGATGATTGTTTGAGTGTGGGGTTGCAGGAGAAATAAGTGTTAAAGATGATTTCCATCTTGCCTAACCACAGGAAACACATTGGGAATTTATTTAAGAATACAGACTCCCCAGGCCTTATCCCAGTCTAACTGAATAATAATTTCCATGGGAAATTCCTCAAATGATTCCTCTCACTAAGCTAGTTTGGGAAATAAGTGAGTTGCTGACATACATATATATTTTATACATATAAACATATATATATAGTATATGTATTTATAGTATGTTAATGTGTAGTAGTTGCTACCAGTTTACCTAGGAAACTCCTAAATACATGACCTCTGTTATCCTGAATACTATTGGTAACATTGGGTGCCCTGTCGTGCTCATGATTTTAAAGAAAATACTTTTAGAATTCTCACAGAGTATAACTGTTTGTTGTATGTTGTTGATATAAAACATTTTTAAGTTGAGGAAATATCTTTCTATCCTGGTTTTCTGAGTTTCTTTTTTAATCACTCATAATTGATACTGAATTTTATGAAATCCTTTTTTTCTGCATCTATTTAGTTAATCATAAGAATTTTCTTTATTTTTATTAATGTGTTGATTCACATTGATATATTCTGATGTTAAACTGTCTTTGCAAAGATAAAACCTTTGACCATGATGTATTATTTTATCATATACCATTGGATTCAAATAGCTAAAATTTTAATTATTATTTTCACATATATGTATATCTTCATGAGTAAATTGTGTCTGTAATTATTTTTCTTGTTACTCTCTTTAGCCACCCTTGAAAATAAATTGGTCAGCTTTTATTTATTTCATTTGCTATGAAAAAAGGTCTTTCATGATTATTTAATGGTGATTTGGGCATTTAGTCATTTATATATATACATATTTATAAATATATTTATAAAACATAGGCTTTTAAATTAATTGACATATAATTATTTATAGCATTTCATTATTTTTGTGTCTGTAGTAATGTCCCCTTTAGATTATGTACTTTATTTGCATTTTGACTTTTCATGTCTTACTCAGTCTAGCCAAATGTCAGTCTATCTTTTTAATCTTTTCAGAGATTAAGTTTTTGGTTTTCATAATCTTGACTGTTATTTTTGTAACCTATTTCATTGCTCTCTACCTTTATTCTTACAAATCTTCTATTTTTGTTTCTTTTGGTTTATGTTTTTTTGTCATTTTAAGCTGAACTTGTAGCTCATTTTTTTCATTCCTCATTTGTCTCTGAAAAGTTTATTTCAAAGTATAATTTTCTCTCTGAGTACTGCATTAACAATGTCTTTCAAATTTTGACATTGCCTGGGGAGTTCTCTAATCACTATACTTCTTTTGTGAATTTTACTGACTACTTAAATGGCACTGGTTTCTACCTCAGATAATCTCTTTATTACAGTTCACACATACTTATTTTAATTCCTTTCTACTTTCTTTTATCAACTCTTACTTCAAGAAAATATTTCTCTTTCACATTCTTTTTCTTCTACTCTGTCTGCAGACCTTAATTTTCTTCCTTTTCTTTCTTTTCCATACTCTTCTCTCCTGTTGTTCCTCATTTCTCCTAATCTCCACTTTCCCCTTGTGAAGCATGAAAACGAATGACTGAATTATAACTAGTAGATGGAAAGATTTTTTATGTGGATGAGATCATCCAAAAAGAGTGCATAAAATGAGAAAAAGAATATCAGTGGGCAAAGAATGACACTTTGAGGAACATTGATACTTTGAAGGTAGAATGACTAAAGAGATAGTAGGAAAATTAAGAAGAGTGTTTTCATAGAAAGAAAGGGATTCAGCTAGTGCAAGATAGAGGAATTTAACAACAGAATCCAATACCATAATGAAAGCAAGCAAACTGATGATGGTGGTGATAAAACGGGAACATTTATTAGATGTTTACTCTGTACCATCTAGTGTCTTAAGAGCTTTACTTGTATTATCTCATTTAGTTCTCACCATAAACTTGACAAGATTGGCACTGTTATTATCCCCATATCATGACTAAAAAATGTTCTTTGGATTTGAACTCCCCAAAAAAGTATTATTTTCCTTGGCCATGATGAAATGATGAAGATGGAAGCCAGAATTCTACATGAAGATGGTAAAAAAAAATGAATAGCAAAGTAGAAGATGGAGAGAATTGAATTCATATGGTTATTTCACTTAGCTGTCTAGATAGGGAAGGCCAGAATAAAGTTTCTGGCAGAGAATATAGAGTTGTAAGCATATTATATTTCTTTGGTCTAGTTCATTTTATTTTATTTTAAGATGGAAGAGAATTTAGCATGTTTATAAACCAAGGAAGAAAAGCCAATAAGAAATTAAAGCTTAAGTTACAGGAGAAAATACAGGTTAATCTATAAATCAGAATCCTGAAAAGACAGGATAGAATGAGACTCCCTAGTGAAGGGGATATCTTTGTACAGGAAGAAGTATCTCTTTCCTTTTATAACAGGAGATAAGAATGGACTAGGACTCATACAAGTGTATCCTTACAGGAAAGAAGTTGAATCTGTTTCCACTTGATGGTCTCGTTAGGTAAAGTAGGAGTGAGGTTATATGCTGAGTAAAAGTGAATGTGTGGTATAGCGCAGCCATTGGAGGAATGCTGTTCACTAGGGATTTCAAAGAACGATTAAACCCTTACCAAAAGAGACTATATCTCAGTATGAAGACCACAATTATTTTTACAGAGTATATTTGCCAATACAGGTTAGAGTAAGCTTACCTGTTTCTTTTTAAAAATATAGTCTTTTATTCCATTTAAAATAAAGCTGACCCAGCTCATAGAGTTGCAAAGAGAAGAACTATTACAATGTTAAGCAATTATAATGCCCATAATGTTTCCAGGTTTGCTACCATCTAAATTGATGTGTGACCTTGCACAGATCATTTAACCTCTCTGCTACAGATGTCATTGGTAATTTGGGAGCAATATCACAAATGTTACAAAAATGTGAGGCTTCATAAAGCACTCTGAGAGACTCCAGTGAAGGGATTATATATGTATAAACTGCACTATGATTATAAGAACTAATGAATTGTTTCTAGGCACTTTGCACACTAATTAGAAATGCAACCTGTTTCAGAGTATTAGAAAAATTGAAAATAAGTTAAGGATTCTGTTTCTCATCCCATTGTGGCTTATACATAGGGTGATCATATACTACAATTTATTTCGTCCAAATTGTGACACTATTGATAGTGAAAGAGAGCGTTAACCAAATGGGTTGTTTAGTCAACAGGCATAAATTAGGACTGACCTAGGAAAAATATTAATAAGATGTGGAGTCATCCTACTTATAAATTTATTCCTTCATTGTTCAGATATACCCAGCATCTTCCATAAAGCTCAAGACCCTCTCTGGGAAATTCAAAGAGTATGGTTGCCATTTGTAGCAGAGTCTATGACAGTATTCAGCAAGTGTAACATAACTATGGGCATTTTAACAGAAGAATAAACAGTGGAGGACTTTTACTGTACTCCCCTTCCTCAACCCAAACTGGGAAATGGAACTCTCATACCTATTTATACACTCTTTAATCATATACTCACCACACCCTCCTCAGAAAATTTCCTTGAACTAAAAAGATACATTCACCACATTAACCTACCACATTTGCTGTGCCTTCTGTATACAAAACTGTGGTGTGTTTGAGCTCTGGTTTATGCAAGTAATTTCACATTTCTGAGCATCATTTGCTCCATGTGAGAATCCAAATGTTTTCTAAGATTTCTTACAGCTATAATAATGCTGGATTTTATGTCCTCTTTGTGTGCAAGAATAAGGAAAAAAATCTATATTAGCTTGCAAATTCCTATAGGTCAAGGGTATTGTTTTTCTCACTGCTTTTCCACTCCCCCCCCCCACACACACACCATTCATCATATTGAGAAGCAGCAGCCAGGAGAAAAAACAAGGCAGCAGGAAGCAATATAGGGGAGGCAAAGACACTATTATGTATAAAAGCAGAGGAAGGGAAGAGAGGAAAGTCAGAGGTGAGGCGAGGGAGGCAGAGCCGAGTGTAGTCTAGTGAGCAGCCTATATTGTTACAACATTCATGATTGCCAGTCATGGCCATGGGCTGTGAAGGCATGAAAAAAGAAATGCTTTTTAAAAGACATGTTCATTTTACATTTTCAACCTATAAAATGTTTAATAACATGCAATCAGTCAATAATATGCAAGATCATTAAACTCCTAGAAGAGGAGAGAAGTCATTAATTCTCACATAAGTTCTTACTAGCAATTCTCGAAAGAAAATGTAATAGAAGGTGGTTACTAGTTGCAGAAGTCCCTAAACTCAAGTTCAGAAGATGATTCTCACAAAATTCTCCCAGGATTATAAGCGGGCTGGGGCAATTTGAGTCATAGATTTGCTCAGATTAGAATTATTTTATTTCTATTACAAAAGTAAACTTTCAGGTGATGCTAAACCACAAGGTATAGAAAACAATATAGAATAATATGATTCAATCAAAGAAGTGAGTTTGTTTCATTATCTGAATCTAGGCTTACCCTTCACTATTGTTTTTATTAGAACTGATAAATGCAGACTAATGAGCTTGGACTGAAGACTCAAAAGTAGAGAACTGTGTCTGTGTTCAAGCATGCTAACTAAGAAGCAGCAATATGGACACACAGCAGAGTAGGAAGGGAAAAAATATAAAATCTTAAGTCTGTACTTTATAACTAGCAGAATAGTGTAGCAAAAAAAATGCTTTAAACTAAGTATTAGGATATTTATACCTTATTTAGTCAACAAGCATTTATTGAGCACCTAATAGGGGCCAGACACTGTACCTTATGTTAAGGAATTAACAAGTAATAGAGTTTGAACAGAGCATAGACTGTATGCAATGGGATGGAGAAGGGATCAAAAGATGGAAAAGTAAGTAGGAGTAGATTGTTTGGGGCTTTGTAAGCCAATTTAGGAGTTGAGGGTTTATCCTGAGAGAAGCAGGTGTTACTGAATGATTTTAAGCATAAGAGTGACAATTATGTATGTTTAAAGAGATCTCTCTGACTAGAATAGAGGATGTATGGCAGAGTGTCTAATGTTACATGTTATAAGACCAATTCATAGGCAATTGCAGTCGTACAGGCAAGAGATGATTAATAGCCTAGACTAGTCCTCACAGATCTTGCTGACAAATTGAAAGAGGGATAGAGAGGAGATAAGGGAGTCTATGATTGCCAGGTTTCCAGCTTGGCTATTTGGGATAATGGTGGTGCCAAATACTGAAATAAGGTACATAGAAAGAACAGCTTCTTGGGGGTGGGCCAGAGGGGAAAATGATTAGTTGAGTATTGGACATGTTGATCTTCAGGTATCTGTGGGATGCTGAAATAGAGATGTTAAGTAGACAATTGGACAAGAGAAAGGTCAGAACTTAAAAGATAGATTTGGAAGTCATTAGCAAAGGGAGAATAACTTAGGTAAGATTACAGAAAAGGTCGTGTAGACTGAGAAGAGAAAAGAGCCTAGGACAGGACCTTAAGAAATACCGGCATTTGCTCAACATCTCTAATCATCAGGGAAATTCAAATCAAAACCACAATGAGATATCACTTATCTCCAGTCAGACTGGCCTTTATCAAAAAGTCCCAAAACAATAAATGTTGGCGTGGATGTGGAGAGATAGGAACACTCATGCACTGTTGGTGGGATTGCAAACTAGTGCACCCTCTGTGGAAAGCAATATGGAGATATCTTAAAGAGATACAATTAGAAGTACCATTTGATCCAGCAATCCCATTACTGGGCATCTACTCAAAAGAGCAAATGATGCTGTATAAGAAAGACACCTGCACCCGAATGTTTATAGCAGCACAATTCACAATTGCAAAGATGTGGAAACA
>CAUYSK010087925.1:0-11154 GCA_963575035.1 Avahi laniger | reverse complement strand
GTATTTCTATCCACCATGAACAAATGCTTAAAATATTTAAGATTAAAAACTACCATTTATAGTAAAACATATAAAAATATTAGTTCTTATGTACCCAATATAAAAACTATTAGATATCTACAAATAAATCTAAAAACATGATGAGAAAATTATGAAACTTTATTACTGAAGAACATAAAGAAGACCTAAATTAATAGAAAAATATACCATATCGGAATGACACTTAAAGATGGCAGTTCTCTGCAAATTCATCTATAGATTCAATCTTATAAATTCAAAAGGCTTTTTCCAAAACCTTGGCTACATTATTTCTAAAATTCGTAAGGAAGAGGAAAAGGTCAAGACTAGGAAAAATAATTTTGAAGAAAAGTAATTAGAGAAGTTGTCACCCATAATATATTAAAATGTTCAATATATTAAAATGTTCATAATGCTACAGTAAGTTAAGCAGTGTGGCATCAGCACAGTGCTAACTTCCATATATCCATAGATCTTTTTTTAGGCTATCTCTTATATACATATTAAAATAGATTTATTTGCAGGTAACTAATGTCCCAGTAAACACATACTTCATCAGTATCAGGAAAATACAAATCAAGGAGATGCCGTTTTAAACCCACTTGGTTGGGGAACATTTTTAAATTTGATAACCCAAAGCAGTACCATAGATGTTAAGAAATTATTTCTTTTATACATTAATACAAGGCACCAAAATTAATACAGTTACTTTATAAAGCAATTTGACAATATGCAGAAAAGTTGAATATGGAAATATCCTACGAATCAACTCTCGCACACATCTACAAGATGATGTAGACACAGATGTTCATTGGAGCACTGTTGGTAAGATTTGGAAACAATCTGTCTCTTAGTAGGAAAGCAGTTGAATGAACTGACATGTTTATATAATGAATATTGTGCAGCAATTTAAATGAATGCAGGATCTACATGGCTAAATCTTTATAAATAATGTTAAGAGGGGAGAAAATGAAACTGTAAAAAAGATACATACAACATGGCACTGCTTATGTCAATTTTCAAAAATATGCAAATTTTGTTTTAACGTGCATAACTGTAAACAATAAATACTAAGTAGCATGCATGGGAATGCTATATACCAAATTCAGGAGAGATGCTAACTTGAGAGGAGAGGGTCAAGAAGGGGTGGAATGGCTGGGTTTTAGTCATATATATAAAATGTATTTATTTATAACAGAAAGAGAAATATTAAGCAAATTTGGCAAAAATATGTATATAAGCTCAGTGATGAGTATGTGGATAGCTATATAACTTTCTTTAGGTTTTTATTATGTTTGAAGTGTCTTATACTTTAAATATTTTGAGTAGCAGCTAGAATCATCTCTGCCTTAAAAAAGAATGTGTTCCTCCTCGGTAGCTATTCCGTTGCACAATTATTTTGTGCTTTATCAAAATCTCAGAGGGAAAGAGCTCACTTGAAGACTTTCTCTCGTCCCTCAAACTCAGGCCTGTCCAGTTGAACCCCATTTTGGATCCTAGGCATCTGCACCATCTCTCAGCCTGACCACCCAATCTTCCCCTCTTGAGTTTCATTGAAATGCAAGGTGAAAACACCACAAGGGTGGCCAGATCTTAAATTCTTTTCTTAACAGCAAAGCAGAATGTGTTGTTTTATTTATTTTTATTTTTTTTTTATTTTTTTATTTTTTTTTATTTTTTTTTTATTTTTTTATTTTTTTTTTATTTCAACTGTTTTATTTTTTAAATAAAGCATAGACTCCATTTTGGAAATTAAACCATGCCCAGTCATATCCTCACAATTACGCTAATTATCTCTATACAAGGCTTCTAGTTCGATTGCCCTTCTAAACCCTAATCATTTCACCAGCTGCTATTGAAGACAGACTTCACTTCCTTTTTAACTGGAAAAAAAAAAATAGCACCCAGGTGCTCACTACTGTCTTCACAGAACATCACCCAGATTCTAATTCTGTTTTAGCTTAGAAATAACTTTTTCTGAACTCAGAATTTTTCCAACATTATGACATTTCACTAAGTTAAATATTTGAACGCTTTGACACTAAGAAACCACAGTGTAGTCTATCCAGAAAACAGGAAAATTTACTTTTCATCTAATTAGGTAATAAGAGTTCTAAGTTCCTATCATAAGAGTTTGGATTAGGGAAATACTGAATAATAGATCTGAATCTGATCAACAGTAAGTTACTTATTTAAGAAAGGCAAATATGCAAAGTTTCATTGCATTTCTACGTATAGCAGAAAATCAGCCTAGTAACTAATATTATCAATGGGGGGCAGGAGGAATATGAGTGTAAAGAAAAGAAATAAAACTGGCATATTTAACCTGGCTTTTTCATCACATAAACTTGAAGCATTTATTTAAATTTTTTCTAGACAGTATAACCAAATTGATTATTATAATTAGACAGCTTATTAAAAATTTACAAGCTGGTCAAATACTTGGATTAACTTATTGTTTGAATTACATTGCTTAGGTTTTCTTTTTCTGTCTTTTTTTAAATAGTAAACACTGAACAGTCTAAATTGACAGCATAGTAGTAACTGAACATAACAGTCGTTCTTCCTTTATATCAAAGTGATACAGTATATATGACCTATGTTTGCTTATGTTCTCTACTGATTTTCTAAATCCATTCAGCTTGTGCACTTTTGGATGAGTAGCCCATATTACAATTTCTCTTTTTGTACTACATCTCTTTCAAAAAGCTTATATAACCCATCAAATACCAACACCCTCATAAAAACTCAATTCCATTCAAAAAACTATGACAAAGCCTTCAGCACTTGACTCTTGGACTCTTGTCAGAACAAAATTTTGGCCTTAAAAGTCTATTGTACATGTTTCTACCTAAACCTGACTAATTCACAAATTACACCATACATTTTTTTAGTTTTTTAGAAGAAATAATCCAGCCGGTAAATTGGATAAAAAGCAAGAGTTATTATAGCAAGGCCAGAAACTGCTAAAAAACAAAGCTTTCTAAGATAAGTGGAATGCTGTTTGTTTGTATAATGTATATGAAAAAAACTGTCAGAAAGTAATTACATTTTCTAATAGTTTTGATTTGGATTTACATTCATAAATCAATAATAGCTACTGGATATGTGTCAACATTGTGCTGGTGTAATTTTTTTTAGCCCTTCATAATTGCCAGAGAAACTTGTACCTGGCAATCCACCTTCATTTCTCTTGTATTATTAAGCAAAAGTCAATAAGCTTTCTCTAAAACTTTTTTTTTTTTCCTTTAAATTCCCCAGTGAATACAAACATGGCTTCTTACTGGATATAGCGGATGTTAATGAATTTTTTCAGCTTTGCAATCCATCGAAATTCCTGCAATTCATTTTATTGGCTAAAACCATTTACTGCTATGATTTCTGTAAATGGAAGGCAAAGGACACATTTTTAAAATGCAATTGCACTTTTATTTTGAATGGAATACTTAAAGCATGTCTTTTATTTTTGGTATTAAGAAATTGAAAGAGGAGAGGAGAAGGAAAGAAATTGCACAGTTGCTTGAATACCTGTATTTCTAAATAAATTAAAATAAGGCATTTAGCTGAGATTCATTTATCGATACTTAACATGCTTTCTATCTCTACTCCTTCATCTTTCTCTTCTCTTACGGCCTCTGATTTAGAATTGAGTTAATTTATAAGATCGGCAAGCATTTGGCTAAGAAATTGGGCTGCAGGTAAGGGAAATTTTCTCAAGTCTGTAAAAGATTCTCTACAAGTTGTTGGACAGACACACATAACAAGACAACTAGAAAAATAAGACAGTGTATGATAGAAATCAAATGATGAGAGACACATTGTATAATTAGGATTAAATTAAATCTTGCATGTGAAACAACCTTTGTTACATAGTTAACTGCTCAATAAGTAGTTTCATGAGCTTAAATCAGAGATCAGGTCTAGAGAGCTCAATTTCAGACTTAAGTTTAAAAATTTGAACATCTGCTAAATCCTCAACATAGAAGCTATAGAGATTAGCATCAGAGGGTCAGGAACTAATCGAGTTTAGACCATATCAAGGAAGAAAAATAGGAAGCCAAACCAGTGAAGAAAATAGAAAAACAGCCAGAGAAATAATATTTGCCTGTTATGCTCTTGAAAAAGATGAGTATGATGGGAGAGTAATGGGATTTTTTTTCTGAGAATTAGGATGCAGTGTGAGATGTGGATGGGTCAGCAATAGGATTTCAATTGAAAAACACCAAAGCCACTCAGAATGGATGCAAAAACTTGCAGTCCTCAAACGTCCACCTTACCTGTGAGGTTGTACTAAGAATCAACTTGGATAACCAGGTATCCAAAGAACTGTGTAAATTTGGAATAAAAACTAAGAGGAGGAACCAAGTAGAGTGCAGATGTATTAGTTTCAGGCTAAATCCAGTAGTATATCTGACTTTCCTAGCTAGCTACATAAAACTGAAGAAAAAGAGAGATTGGCTTAGGTATGCTTATCTCACAGAGGAAAGGTGTAGGAAATTGCACAAGTTTGTGAATCCTCAGTTAAAACATGGCAGACTGAATGTCTACTCAATTAAATTAGCAACTGTTCCTCCCTTAAAGGTAGCTGGAAAATGGATGTGGAAAGAGGCAAGCCTGGTGTGGGAGAAAGGCAGATGACACCAGATTACTGTCTTTCTCTTGTCCCCAGTCCAGCCATTATCTAGGATGACTTTGGTGTTCAAGAAGATGAACTATAGCCCCACCAGCTACTTCACCGCTTCAATCTTCATCTCCAGCCATCTTAACTTACCTCCACGTCAGCAACCCCCCTGCCAGTGGCACATGCTGAACAGGTCATCAACAGCAGCATTCCGCCTTTGCACATCCCAGCACCAACTGTCTTCTCAAAGCCTCCTGCTCTTGCTCTCAGTTAGCTGTGTGTTCAGTCTCTCTCCCCCACTCTCTCTCCCATTCTCCCAAATATACCTATTCTTCAACTGTATTCAGCTCTTCCAGTCGCTTGGCCATTCCTTTTCGTCTCTAAACAAGTACTAGATACAGGGATAGTGATAAAGAACAAGGATCTGAATAGCCAACTCAGTCCTACAAGTACCACAAATTCAATATGTGCAAAACCAAAGTCATCATGTTCTCCTTTAACTTGCTTTGCTTCCTGACTTCTCTATCAGTAAAACGTTCTGCCATCAATTTCATAATCTCTGACAGAAACCTTAAAGCAGAGTTTCTCAACATTGGCACCACTGACAGTCAGGGCTGGATAACTTTTACTGTGGGGACTGACCTTTGTATCACAGAATCTTTAGCAACATTCCCGTCCGCTGCCCACTAGATGCCAGTAAGATCACCCCATGCCCGAGTTGTGACTACTAGGATGTCTTCCAGTCATTGCCGAATGTCCCCTGGGTTGTGGTGGTGGGAATCATCCTCATCTGAGAACCACTGGCTTAAAACCATCCTGTTTCTTCTGTCTTTTCTATGCTCCATCGATGGGCCCCAATTTATATTTTTTCTAATAATAATACTGAACAAATTTACTGAACAAATTCTACATGTTGGGCACTGTGTTGGGTCTTTTAAATACATCATCTCATGAACCTCTACGTTTTAGGAATGTTGCAATGATTATTATGCCAATTTTAAATATGAGGAAAGAACTTCAAAGAAGTTCAATAACTTGCCCAAAGCCATTCAGTTCATTTTGAACAAGGAAAGGATTTGAATTCAGGTCTGTCTGACTTGGAAACCTGTGCAATTTTCCATCATATGCACTGACTCCTTTTTATCTTCCCTTCTCACAGCCTTGGTTCAGGATGGCATCCTCTCTTGCCCAAGCAGTATCCACAGCATGTTAGCCTGGCTTCCTGTTTCTAGGCACGAAATGACACAGCAATCATTCTACCTTGCAAATAAGATCATATAATTCTTCTGCATAAGAGTTTGCAATGACTCTACATCACCCAGGAAGAGCTCCAAACTTCTGAGCTTCACATCACACCCTTCACTCTCTGACCCATCTCTCTCATCCCATCTCTTCCATTTTCTCATCTGAACCTTTTGCTCCAGACATTTATATTTTTCTTAAATAGAAAAACAGCCAGAGAAATAATATTTTCCTGTTATGCCCTTGAAAAAGATGGGTATGATGGGAGAGTAATGGAATTTTTATTTCTGAGAATTAAGATGCAATGTGGTGAGATGTGGATGGGTCAGCAATGAGATTTCAATTGGAAAACACCAAAAGCCATTCGGAATGGATGCAAAAACTTGCAGTCCTCAAATGTCCACTTAGATTTTTCTTTTCCTAACAAGTTGGGCTTCTTGCTTCCATACTGTTCCCTTGAATGGTATGTCTCGTTTCATCCTTTGTCTTCCTCCAGCTAATCCATACAGTCCCATCAACTCTAAGCTCATGAAACTTCCTCAGATAAGACTTCCCTGACTCTCCATCCCTCTTCACCCTCACTGCAGGTCTCCTCTTAGCCCACACCTTCTCCATGATGTCTCCTCCCATTATCCCAGCCTGTCTATCTCTGGAATCTCAATTGCCTTATAAATTAGCAACCAAGTATATATTATAGCAGTGGGTCACAGTCTGGTATCAGATCCTACCTGGAAGGCTAATCAAGAACACAGGCTCTTTGAAGTAGGGGAGGGCTTGGGTTTTTGTATGTCTATCAGTTCCCCAGGTGATTCTGATACTGACCAAAGTGTGAAAATCACTGTACTATCATACCTTGAATTGTTCACTAATGGTTTAATGCAAGAGAGTATTCTCTCTAACATGATTTGAAACTCCTAAGGAGGAAAAGGATTTATCCTCTTCCGATACCACTATACCCCTCCATCATCAATACTATTCATTAATTATGAAAACTAGAATTGTCTTGTCTCAGCTCTTTGGAATACCCTGATTCTGGATAAATTAGGTTGAGGGAGGATAAAGATACTTAACTGAGAAAGGGTAAGAGAGGTAACTGACAGTGAGCAGCTATATATTGCCCAGCCATTAATTCTACTATATACTTGCATACATAATGCCATTTTCTGTTTGATTCTTGAGAGTCTACTCTTGGACATTTTGCCTCTGTGCCAATCACAATGCTAACAAATAGATATGCATCAATATTTTTATATGTCATGGCTACTTTACATCTAAAAACATACTTTGTTTTTACTATACTATAGTCAAATTTTAATGTCAAACAAATGTTATTGTCAAATAAGATCACACACAAAAAACAGGACTTTTAACTTCCACTCAGCCCGTTAATATCACAGTAAACTTGTACCAAAAAAACAAAAGTTAGAATAATGGAAATCTATTGATTTGCAATTTATTCTACAACCTGGTAGAATGTCGTGTACCATATGGACACTTGAATGTTGATGGAATTGAATACCATACCACACGGTATTCTGTAATCTAATCACAGAACAACAGAGAGAATAATAAACCGTCAGAGGTCATTTAGTCAACTCAGCCTCCAGAGAAAGCCACATCTAAAAAATTCCTGTCTGACTGTTACATATCCAATGTATGCATTCTCCAGGGAAGAAGGATCCACAAGTCCCCTTGGTAACCTGTTCTGGTTCCTCACAACGCCACTGTTGGCATATTTCCCCCATCAGAATCTGGGCCTTGGCTCCTCAAAGAGCAGTTCTTAACCTAGGAGCTTGTCACAAATGCAGAGTCTCAAGCCCCACCCCAGACCTGCTAAATCAGAACCTGCATTTTAACAAGGCCCCCAAGTGCTTCCTGTGTACTTGAAGTTTGAGATGCTCTGCTCTAGTAAATTGGGCTAAGAATCTAAATAGGAAACAGGTGTTTAAAAGTCATGAACTAGTCTCAGTAATCATTGAACCAAAATGCAGAACACAATTATTGTCCTGACTACAGTAGAGATTTCAGGAATGATCAATCAATCCACGAGGATTTGTTTGTGTTTATTCTGTACTACCCAAGAACAAGCATCAGATTCTACCTAAAAATTCCCAAGACCAGAGAAAAGGGTGACCATGGAAGATGAGGCCATAAGGAATGGATGTTTCCTGAGTTTGTTTGCAATGGTAGAAGAGGAGCCAGCTTTTGCAATGTTTAGCCATAAATTAAACTAAAGCAGATGTGACAACACATGAAATAATTTACTATAGGTACTCCTTACTGTAGCAAATAAAGTCATCTGAGAAAATGTCAAATTTCTGGGAATTACTACCATTTCTTAAGTTTTTTAAAAATTACCTCAAAGATTGTCACTTTTAATTCTTACTGCTTTTCAGTGATCAGTGTTTCCTAATATTATAGCTTTAAATTTCTTTTCAAAAGTAATTATTTCTCAGAGTTATTGAAAAATCTATAAACCAGAATACAGCCAAGTGCAAGATGGCTGCCTGGAAGTGTCTGGTGCCCATGCTCCACAAAAAAGGGACCAAACAATAAATGAAAAACAAAAATTCAACTAGAGTGTCTGAATGAGAGTGCTGGAGTGTAACAAGGCAGTGGTGCAATCCCTGTGAAGCATGGAAACCCAGGATAGCAGCAAAGAGAGGCGAACAAAGCTCTCTGCCTCTGCCACTGTCTCTTCCCTGTTAGGTTTGGCTCAGAGCCAGGAGGGTTTCCCCTTGCAAGGAAGATATACATAGGAGGTACCCAGCATCCCTCATTACCAGTGCAGACACCTGGAGGCCTTGCTACCGGAGACTCCTGCAGTCCTCACAGGCCCTGGGCCCAGTTCGGGGAGATGTCTGAAATTCACACTGCTGCATTGCTCTGGAGCTGGGGCACGCAGTGTGCAGCCCTGTCACCCAATACCCAAGCTGCTATAGCTCAGTGCCATCTTGAAAATGGAGCCACTGCTGGAGTGTGCCCTACTCTGGGGACCAGTAGCCTCTGCATCTCTCTATCACTGAAGCCCCACAATCATTCTACCATGCTCACACAGGTGGCTGCAGCACCATGACTCCAGCTATATAGAGCCAAGGCCCACCAGAAAGGCCATGACTCTGGCACCTGAACCCACACTGTTCCTTGGCCCCCAACAAACAGGAAGTCCAACTTGGTGGCCCTGTCCCTGGCAAGTCCACCAAGCCAGCTGAATCACTGCATGCACATGCCCTTGGCCTGAGAATAAGCCTGGCAGCCCTGCTTCCAACAATCCCACCTCTAAGCTGGCCAAATCACCACACATGCCTGTACCCAGACTAAGAACCAGCCTGGCACCCTGGTCCCAACAAAGCCACACCACTGCCACCACAAACTCCCCCATCCTAGGCCACCAAGGCACTCACAGACATTGCTGACATGGATTACAGCTGAAGAAACTGCATAGAGACTGCATTATTGTGTCCACTCGGAAGCAAAGACAATGTACCCTGCCCACCTGACACCCTAGGACCATCTACAGAAAAAAGATTTCCCCTATGAAAGCTACTTCATAGAATGGGAATAGGTGCCTGTTCTTCCAGATGCACATATAGTAATGCAGGGACACAAGAAACATGAAAAGTCAAGGAAACGTAACACCTCTAAAGAAACACAATAATCCTCCAGTAACAGACCTCAAAGTAAAGGAAATTTATAAAATGCCCAAAAAGGAATTCATAATTATGATCTTAAGGAAACTCTTAAGACACAAAAGGATACAGATAAAGTTAACAAATTCAAGAAAAAAATTCATCTCATCTGGATGAGAAAGGTGTCAACGGAGATTAAGCCCCAAGAGGCTTGGAGACCAGTGAGCAGTGTAGGTAGAACAATTTATTTCTCCCTCCCTCGCATCCCTGACAGGTGGTGAGTTTCTGAGCTTCTGGAGAGACGTTCTACCCACACAAGGCCAAAGACTGCTGCGGCCAGTGAGCTGGGAGCCTCGTTCTGATAGGGCACCAGGCTCCCAGCCCCTTTGGGGTGCTTCCTGCCCGACAGACCTGAGCCCAGATGACAGGCGCCATGTTGTTTCTCTATCTGCTTTGTGCCTTTGTCCTCCCCAGGGAGCCTCAACTCCTCAGGTTTCATCTTGCTCGTTCCCACACAGACATTTCCCAACTCTGCCCCAGACTGCAGGAGCCACGGACATCCAGTGGGCCCCAGGTGATCTGCGTGACTCCAGAGCCTGGTCATTCTGGGCAGACTGCCTCCCGGAGAGAGGGTCTGAGACAACCAGAGTGCAAACTTTCCTCCACCTGGATGCTTATTCTCCCCTTCCCCTCTCCCACCCGCAGCTACTGTGAGAGACAATTGAGCTGCCACATGGAGGCTTCCATAGAGAACGGGGCTCAGGCCTTTCCTTTTGGGGTCCTGCAGTGAACCAAGGGCTGCCCAGACTGTGAGCTCCCTGAGCAGCGGCCCTCTTGGTGCTGCTTGCCCAGCAACCCCATCAGAGCAGGGCATGCCCTGAGGCAGAGGGACATTGAACCTCCTTGGGCTCCCTGTGGGCAACTCAGGACCAGGGCACTCCTCCCTGGCATGGTCAGTGATTGATCTCCAGGGCCCCAGGGACAGGCCTGCAGGCCAGATCTTGTGCTCGCAGGTCTCAATTGTATTACCTGGGGGCACGAGGGTTTATTTGTGAAAAGGCTGCAGAGAGCTGTGACTGTGCCACTGCACTCCAGCCTGGGTGACAG
This sequence comes from Avahi laniger, assembly GCA_963575035.1. Lineage (NCBI taxonomy): Eukaryota > Metazoa > Chordata > Mammalia > Primates > Indriidae > Avahi > Avahi laniger. Next base: position 537 of record CAUYSK010087925.1, on the reverse strand, counting down.
AGACAGACCCTGTCTCAAAAAAAAAAAAAAAAAAAGAGCAGACAAGCACTCGAACCTAAAGGAGTGAAAACCATGCTGCCTATGTGTCCTTGGTTAGCCACCTGCCACCTTGGCTGTAACCACATGACCTTGCCATCCCTACGCTCCAGAGCAGCTGGCCTACTCTGGCATACTGGCAAGAGTAGCGAGAAGAAGTGCCCGTCTAGATAAGATAATGAAGTGATCTATGACTTATGATGACCAAATTTCTGACCCTAAAATATCATAAAAGAGCCATTTTTATTTGTCTTTACAAGCATTTGAAACTAAGGAAAATGACCTTGTTAACTGTAAGTCTCCCCACCAAATATAGAATCTCCCCAAAAGGCAACAAGATATTGAGGTTGAAATGACAACTGGAAATATGATTGCCTCTCTAGCAGAGAGAGAGGTGCTCAGAAATAAGATAAAATGATTTGAATAAAGCTCAGCTACTTAGTTTATTAATGTACCCCAAAATCCTAGAGCAGTGCCTGCTCCATAGTGCATAATGGACAA
>CAUYSK010087924.1:0-36415 GCA_963575035.1 Avahi laniger | reverse complement strand
GTCATTTTCGACAAGCACCCAGTGTGTGCGCCCGCGGGGTGCGTCGCCCCACCCCGTCCGTCTGCACGCCCCCCCCCCCCCCGCTGCCGTCCCAGTCTCTGCCCCCTCCCCCTCCATCTCCCCCCCCCCGCCGTCCCAGTCTCTCCCCCCTCCCCCTCCATCTGCCCCCCCCCCCCCCGCTGCGCCTCTCACTTGGCCCCTCCCCGCGCCAGGCCCGAGTACAAGGCCCACTTCTCCCTGCGCAACCTGCGCGCCTTCTCCGTGGAGCCCCTGCTTGTCTACCCGACACACTACACAGGGGACGACGGCTACGTGAGTGACACGGAGACCTCGGTCGTCTGGGACAACGAGCACGTCAAGACTGACTGGGACCGCGCCAAGTCGCAGAAGATGCGGGAGCAGCGGGCGCTGAGCCGCGAGGCCGAGAACTCGGACGTGCTCCAGTCCCCGCTGGACAGCGCTGCCCGCGACGAGCTCTGAGCGGCGACAGCCAAAAAGCCCAAGCAGCCGATGCTGGCCCGCCCTCTGCGTGCTCGCTGGGGACAGCAGGGCCACCTGCGGACCCCTGGGCAGGCCGGGAGGGCCCCACACAGGGCAGCGTCCAGCCAGCTCTTGCTCAGCGATCAGGTGCACACAGCAGCATCGATGGAGTGCCCGCGGCATGCCAGGAACAGCCTGGCACCGGGCACTGGGGGACCAGGACCTCTTCCTTCCCGCTCGTGCTCGTGACCCTGAGCCCAGCGTTGTTAAGCACCTGCCGTGCCTCACGTTCCGTCGTGGCAGTGAGTGGGGCGTGGTTATCCGTCCGTCAGTGGTTGATTTAGTTGTCAAACATTTGCTGGTCAGATTAGGCATCAGCCCTAGGCATTGAGGTGTTTATTGAGTGCCTACTGTGTGCCGGGCACTGTGCAGGTTCTGGGAATATTAAGATAAACAAGACATTTACAGTCATTTATTCAGACACCATCAAGCACCTGCTGTGTGCCTGGCACTTGGGAAACAGATAAATTCTTGATTCGGTGCACCTATTGAGTGCCTGCTGTGTGCAGGGAGGTGAGCTAGGTGCTGGGGATGCAGGTAAATGAGGTGCTTTTCACTCTTTAGTTGGCTTCTCCCCCACACTTCTCAAGAGCCAGGCGCTAGTGAGTCAAACAGTGCGACCGTGGTTCAGTGCGCATTTCTGATCATCCACTCTGTGCGGGGCCGCGTGCCGGGTGCTGGGGCACAGAGATGAACAATATGAGTCTCTTCGGGTTTTTTTGTGCCACAAGCATTTTATTGAGCACCTACTGTATGCCAGGCCTCCCAACTCCCAGTTGGGTCAAAGAATGTCAATTTCGGTTTCGTTCCTCCCTGCGCCCCTCACCTGAGCTGTGTACAGACAAGATCCCCCGACGCCCAGGAGGGAGGGTAGCTCTCCCCACACCAGGGCAACCACGGGTCCCGGTGGCCACATGGCTACGGCAAGCCCCACGGGAGGTGGGGGCTGGGTCTCCCTCACCCACCCTGGCTGCATTCGCTCGACCTCCCTGCCCTTGTGTCTCAGGTGTGGTCTCCGCCTGCTTGACGAAGTTCCTCCGTTCAAGTCTTTGGTGGGATCCTGTGTTTGGGGGCCGTGGGGGGCTCAGCTGCGCTGGGCGCCGCCCAGGCCTGGGCAGGACGTTTCCGGCAAGGGCGGGAAGACCTGCCGTGCCTCCAGCCTGAATCGAATGTCACGGCCAGCGGTGCTTCGCCTGTCCGGGATACTTGCTTATTTTTGTATTAAACGTTCCTGGTTGGTTTTCACTGAAGTTAGCGGTCCTGCTCACTGCCAAAACGCCCCCCGAACTCCTCAGCCCCAGCTGCCAGCCAAGATTTGGGAGGGAGCCCGGGCGGACGCCATGGAGGAGCTGGCAGTGGAGCGAGCGAGGGCTGGGGGTGTGGTGACAGCCCCACTGCTGGCCCGCCCGTGGAACCTGCGCTGAGTGGCACAGGGCAGGCGCAGGCGCCGCGGTGTCTTGAGTCACCTGCAGGGTTGCCCGGATGGCTGTGAGCGAGGATGGGGGCTGTCACCTGGGTTCCCAAAAAGCAGCCCCAGATGGAGATGTGAGGACACTTGGGTGACCAGGGTGTGACTCCAGGAGCCCGCCGTGGAGGGCACAGGTGGGGCAAGTCGAGAGAGGTTTCTCGGGGGGTGCCAATGGGCAGATAGCTCCGTGGGCGCGGGGCACCTCCGCGCACAGAGCTCACGCCCGAGGCGTCCCAGCCGCGGAGAGCGGCCTGGGCGTTTCTCCGAGCCCCACGACGGTTGGATTTTCTGAGTCAAATGGTCGTGGGTTCTCAGGCTTACGAAGCCCTAGGAACACACCAGTGCCTTTACAAACACACGCAGACGGTGTGCGATCAGTGTGGGAGAACTTAGAGCTAAACAGACAAAGCAAAATTAAATCACACGTCCTCAGACACAGCTCCTAACATTCTGATGAAAAACCTTCCGGCCTTACCAATTTGCATGGTGCAAATATATACTTTAAAAAAAGGCGACCATGTTGCTCAGACTCTACTGTGACCTGAATTTTTTTTCATGCAACACGTTTATTTCATAAACCCGGGATCCAACTGTACTGATTTTTTTAAACAACTTTCTTTTTAGACTTAATATATTGTGCACATTCTTTCTCATGAGGGCTAACACCTACCAGTTCTTTTTGGATTGTTACAGAAAACACTCTGTGGCGGGGCGGACGGTCACGTGTTCGACCACTCTGGTGGAAGAACGTGGCAGCCCCGCAGCGAGTCGGGTTCTGCGCTGCACACGGCTCTCCCGCGGGCCTCGCACGTTTCCGCTGCGCGAATCCATCCACGTGGAATTTCCCGGTTCACAGCGCTGCGAACTTCAAGTCCCGGCGGGGGCGGCCATGTTTACTTTTCTTGTTGAATCTTTTTTTTTTTCTTTGGTGAAACAGAGTGTCTCTGTTTCCCGGGCTAGAGTGCAGTGGCATCATCTTAGCTCACAGCAACCTCCAACTCCTGGGCTCGAGTGATCCTCCTGCCTCAGCCTCCCCAGTAGCTGGGACTACAGGCATGTGCCATGGTGCCCGGCTAATTTTTTCTATTTTTAGTTGCCTGGCTAATTGCTTTCTGTTTTTAGTAGGATGGGATTTCACTTTTGCTCAGGCTGGTCTTGAACTCCTGACCCCAAGCGACGCTCCCGCCTTGGCCCCCCGGAGTGCTAGGATCGCAGGCCTGAGCCTCCATACCGGCCTTCTCGTTAAATCTTAACTGTGCGTCATCTTGTGACGAGCGTGGCTAACCCGAGTTTGCTAACCAGGCCCTTATTGTGGAACGTTCGTGTCTCGTGTTTTGCAGGGTTATTTCTAACTCATTTTAACCCAGTGAGTCTCAACCAGGAGCAGTTTTGTTCCTCAGGGGACATGTGGCCACGTCTGGGGATATTTCCGGGTGTCGTGACTAGGAGTGGATGTCATTGGTGCCTGTGGGCGGAAGCCGGGGACAGCTAAACGTGGCACTGCGCGCAGGATGCTGCACCGCAGAGAACGCCCCGTCCAGGATGTCCACAGAGCCGAGACTGAGTCCCTGTGCCCAGTTCCATTCAGCCTCTTGGGGACATGGGTCTCTAGAAGGTCTTCTCTGGCATGAAGTGAATCTTCCTTTACTATGAAATTTCTCCAATTAAGGTGTAGATTCTCAGCCTCTGCCCTTGGACTAAGTCATAAGAAACCTGGACGTGGGGCCTGGGAGTTTAACTGGGTTTGGAAGGCCCCCATCCGGTCATCTCACTCTGGTCTTTCCTGTGCTTCCTGAATTCCCGCCCCCGCCCCCGGCCTCTCTATATATGATGTGTATTTTTCTTGCCTTTATTTTACTAATGTTATTTTTTGATTTTGATTTTTCATAGAGATGGGGTCTTGCTATGTTTCCCAGGCTAGCCTCAAACTCCTGGGCTCCAACCATCCTCCCGCCTCAGCCTCCCAAAGTGCTGGGATTACAGGCGCAAGCCACCACACTCGGCTTATTAATGTGATTTTTAATTGAAAAGTGATTCGTATTCATGAGGAAACCCTTTAGTTGGTTCACTGGGTCATTATATTAGTTTCTTATTGCTATTGTAACAAATCTACACAAATTTAGTGGCTTAGAACACCACCAGTGTATTCTTGTACGGTTCCAGAGGCCAGAAGTCTGAAATCAGTTTCGCTGGGCTAAAGTCCAGTGATGGCTGGTTCCTTCTGGAGTCTCCAGGAGAGAATTCCTGAACTGTTTCTACCGTTCTTTTAATTAATTAATTTTTAGAGACAGGGTCTCACTCTGTCACCCAGGCTGGAGTGCAGTGGTGCAATCATAGCTCACTGCAGCCTCCCACTCCTGGGCTCAAGCGATCCTCCTGCCTCGGCCTCCCGAGTAGCTGGGACTACAGGTGTGCGCCACCACACCTGGCTAATTTTTCTTATTTTTTGTAGGGACGAGGTCTCAAACTGCTGGCCTCAAGCGATCCTCCCCGTTCAGCCTCTTAAAGTGGTGGGATCGGAAGTGCGAGCCCCCGTGACTGGCCATCGATCCTGCAGCTCGAAGCAGCAGCCGCAGGTTCCGGGCAGTGGATGTGGGTGTCTCTGGGGCCGTTATTCAGCGGAGTAGCGCAGTCACCCTCTGGCGGAACTGCAGTCGTGTCTGGTTCTGGGGATGATCAGTTTATCATGTGACGTAACATGGTTTATCAGTCAGGGATCAAGGCAGGAGACAGAAACCACTTGAGGTCTTTTAACAGAAGGGTTTAATGCAGGAAATTCACGATTCGGTGCCTCTGTTGTAACATGAGGCCACAGACAACAGTAAACGAACGAGTGTGGCTGTGTGCCAATGAAACTTTATTTACAAAAACAGGTGGTGGGCCGGATTTGGCTTAGGGGCAGTAGTTTGTCGGCTTCTGGAGCACAGGATCAGGCCTGGGTCTGGTCCTACAGGGATGACCTGCAGAACTGGCTTTTCAGGGCTCACCGATGTCACTGGACCAGGGAGTGCTGACTCTGAAACACCAGCTGTTTCCACATCTGGCTGCCGGCAGAGGGAAGAGGAAGCAAAACCAAGGCGACACCATCCCTTCTGCCTTCCAAAATCCTGCAGCTGCCTCTGGCCGGTGCAGCCCAGTGCACCCCCTGGGCACGCCCAGTGGCGGGGCAGCCTCTGCCTGGAATGAGGTCAGGCCGGGGCGGGCCGTGACGATGACGGGCACGGTTGTGTAATCGTAGCACTTACAATCACAGTCATCGTTACATGTAATTGCTGGATTAGGAGCAGAGTCATTACCACGCAGTATAAAAAATTATATAATGAAACATAGTCTCAGATTGTCAGCCACGTAATTGTGCACCCCAGGAAACTGAATATGCATGTTTGTGGAGTTCCTGGGTGATTCTGCCACATTGCTGGAGAAATGATGAGGAAATGAGGCTCGGATAAGGTTAGGGTTGGCAGGACATTAACTGGGGTGGGGGTGTGAGGTTGGGAGGAGTGAGAAGTAGGAGGGAAAGCGGAAGGACAATAGATTAGGTCAGGGGTTGACAAATTGCGGCCCGCGGGCCAAATCTGACACGGGGTTTTTTGTTTGGTTTTAGAGACAGAGTCTCCCTCTGTCGCCCAGGCTGGAGGGCAGTGGCCTGATCATAGCTCACTGCAGCCTCCAACTCCGGGGCTCAAGTGATCCTCCCACCTCAGCCTCCCAAGCAGCTGGAACTACAGGTGTGCACCACCACGCCCCAGTAATTTTTCTGTTTTTTATAGAAAAGGGGTCTTGATATGTTGCCCAGGCTAGTCTCGAACTCCTGACCTCAAGCAATTCTTTCTTAGTCTCCCAAAGTGCTGGGATTACAGGCATAAGCCACTGTGCCCAGCCATGACTTTTTTTTTAAATCGTTTTTTATTAAGGTGAAATTCAGACAACATAAATTAACCATATTAAAGTGTCCAGTTCACTGGCATTTAGTATATTCACAGTGTTGTGCAACCACCACCTGTCTAGTTCCAGGACATTTTTATCGTCTCAAAAGGACACGCCTGTCCCCATCAGCAGTCAGTCCCCACCCCCTCCGCCAGCCCCTGGCAGCAGCGATCTGCTCCTGTCTGCGGAGCGGCCCGTTCTGGACACGCCACGTCGGTGGCGTCTGGCGCCCGGCTCTGTCGCTCAGGTGCACCCGCGTGGCGGCGGGTGTCGGAGCTCCGGCCTTTGCAAGGCTGAGCGCCATCCGGTTGGGACGCAGCCACGTCCTTCGTCCGGCGCTTTACGGGAAGGTCGGCTGATCCCAGAGCAGACCGTGACCGGCGAGCTTGGGAACCGGCCGAGGTGCAGACGCGAGATTCCGCCCGATGACCCGCCTCTCCTTGCACACAGCTGAGACTTCAGCTGGGAACAGAGCGGAACAGAGGTGCGTCCCCAGCCCCGCGGCTGGCACGGCGCGGACAGGCGCGAAGGAGCCGGGTGCCTGGGCGCAGAAACGGCGCGGACCACACAGGCGGCTGCGGCCTCCCGGCTCCGCGCCAGGGCCCTGCGTGGCGCCCCCGGGGGCGGAGCTGCTGAGCGACAGGTGCCCCTGGGCTTGCCCCGCGATCGGCCTCGCTGCTGTCACCTGCGGCCGAACGCGCCCCCTGGCCCCGCTCCCGGTGCGGGACCCCACGGCGCCCGCACGGCCAGTCAGTGCAGAAACAACCCAGACGTCAGGAGGGGGTTCCCGAATTTACCAAGGAAGCGTTCTGATTCTGCTCCCCGATAGGCTGGGGGGGGCTCAAAACAGAAATCAAATTCGGCTGTTGGAAAAGGAAGTTCTGTTCCTGGCACATCTGAGTTTATGAAATGAAGTGCTCACCTGCTACATTTAAAACGGGCAAAAAAGGGGCTGTGAGTTGAGTTAGGGGCATGTGTCCTTGGCATTTGTACCCTAACGTCCTTGAGTTGGGAGCAGCAGCTTCCCAATGTCCTGGATTCGAATCCCAGCTCCACCTCTTCCTGGCTGTGTGATCTCTGTGCCTCAGTTTCCTCCTCTGTAAAATGGGGACAGTGCGGGTGGTGGATGAGCTGTATTCGTGGGCAAGAAGCATGTTCTATGGTGTCTGTGTAGCGGGTGCAGATCGTGAGTTTTTTGCCATTACAGGAAGGCAAGAGGCCACCATGCGTCCAGAGCTGTGTGGGCTTTTTCCTTTTTTAATGTCTGCTGTTAATAAAATATTTTTACAGAGACCAAAAAGTCGGAATAGTGCAAAACATCTCAACACCATGCATTCATGACCACTTCTCGTTTTACACATTTGTTCCAAGTCACATATTTACAGAGAGATGACGGCATCGTGCAGATGCCAGAGCAACAGGGTGTCATTAAAAAACAAAACAAAACAAAACAAACAACCAAACAACATTGATTTCACGTTTGCAATCACATGCTGAGAGAAGGTGTGTGGAGGGGCGGCCTCCCGGGATTGCTTGGCCGGTTTCCGGAGCTGGGGACAGGAGTGGGGTTCAAGGCCCCCTGGCCGTGTGGTCAGGGATGCATGAGGGACCCTCCGCCTGTGGCCTGTGTCTCCAGAGAGCCACTATGGCTGGGCAGAGGTGGGGGACGTTACTTGATTTCTCTCTAAAATGATAAAGGCAGGAGAAAAGCAAACACATGTCAGCAAAGACAACTTTGGTCCTTAACGGTTCTTAGGAACGGGTGCTCGGGGAGCAGGCGGGTCGGGACCTGGGACCGAGGCAGCCCCTCCCCTGAGGGCAGCAGAGTTCCAGGCGGCTCCAGCTGTCCCCACTCGGCCCCGCCCCTCGGTGTCCCCACCTGCAAAATGGGCAGCACAAGGGTAGTGGTGGGGGACAGAAAGGCTCTGAGATCCCGGAGAAGTCCAAGGATTTCCAGTGGGTGTTAAGTTTTTTGCGTCTCTGATGGGGCGAGGTTTCAGGCTCTGGGGGCCGCGAGAGGGTGTCGACGGGCACCTCCTCGCGTCAGGTAAATCCTCAAGGACAGACTGGTGAGAGAACGGGGCCCTCTTCCTTGGCGACCCCCTTTTGTGCTGTTCTCCCTTCTCTGTCCCTGTGTGTCTCTGTCTCTGCGTCTCTCTCCATCTCAAAGTCTCTGTCCTCTTCCGGGCATGATGTCGCCCCCGTCTTCGTGTGTTTCCTCTCTGTCCCTGTCCCTCCTGGAGTGGTGTGCTTTGGCTCTGTCCAAGATGTCCCTCAATGTGACCCCCACCGCTGCCCTGCCATGGGCTGACATTCCTTTATCCTTTCCCTGATCTGCGGAAATCCCGGAAGCAAGGTCCAAGACCCAACCAGGGCACAGAACCCCTGGGTGCCCCAGATGTGGTGGCAAAAGTCCAGAGGTGTCATCTGAGACTGGGCTCTGCATCCACTTGCTGGGTGCCTTTGGGGAGAGCCCTGCTCCTCTCTGGGTCTCTTTGTGCCAATACAGGAACTTCCTGGTTTCAAAATGCTTCCAGCTCTGCACCGTGTCCTGCAGCCCAGCCTGAATCTGGCTCAGACGCCGTCTATGTGCCCAGGTCCGTGCGGGACTGAAAGGTTGGTGTGGACAGACATGGACAGACACATGCGGATGTGTAGTCACACGCTGACCCCGCCCCCAACATATAATTCAACTGGGCACGTCCTCCCTGCTATTCCCCTGTGCCCAGCCTGTGCTGGGTAAAGTTGGAGCTCGTGAGAGGCCTCAGTCCCCAGTCTGGGAGAAATAGAGCTGGACCCAGACACCCCCAATTCCATGGCATCAGGGCGAGACCAGAGAAGGAGCAAAAGCTGGGGAAGTCCTGAGGAGGAGGAGGAGAGAGAGTTTTCTACAAGAGAGGATTTTTGTTATGGGTTTTGAAGGATGAGTAGGAGTTCTCTGGGGGAAGAAAAGTGGGAGGAAATGTCAAAAAGTTTTAGCCTGGGAGTCAGAAAAATTCATTCCACAAATACTCCCTGAATCTCCCTCCACACGCCTAGGCCAGTGCTGTGGAACCCTACAAACACACCCCCCCACACACACACAGATTTGACCAGAAAGACTCCTAAGGAATCTTTCTGGAAATATCTTGGCTCTGTCAGGGAGCTCAGCTCCTCCTTTTCCTTCCGGCCATCCAAAAATCTTTCAGAGCTCACCCCACGTCACAGACTACCTCCCCTTTTGCACTGCTGGTGTTCTCAAACCTGAGTCGTCCATCCACCTCCCCACATACCCACAGCCCCAGACCTGGCCTGGTCTGGACTTCAAATCTGCCCCGGGGCCATGTATCGGACGCTCTAAGCTCCCCCTTTGCCCTGGCTGGAATCCCAATCCTGCTTCCTGACCCTGGTTCAGAAGCCCAAGTTACCCCCACCTAAGTGAAGGGGACACACGGAACCTTCACATTAGAAAGTGGTGCCACTTCTTCGAGACGCTCGCCATTCGCATTTCAGGAAACCGTCACCGTAAAGGTACCACGCTCCCTGTCCAGGATTTGCATGTGGCCTCGTCCTTAGGGATGCCAAACCCTTGGGCAGTGCGCAACGGGGACCACCGGACCCAGGGCCCTGGGGCTCATCTAAAGGCAAAGGGTTTATCTTCTTTTTCTTGCAGCCTCCAGGCTCGCTCCAATCATCAGCCTCAGCACCGCAAAAGCCGCCCCACCCCTCCTCGTTGGTTTCCTTCTTCTCAAGGCAGCTTTTGAACCTGAGAGCCAGTCTCTCCCCAGCTCTGAGACCTCCCGTAGCTCGCCGGTCACCTTGGAATAAAAGTGCAAGTCCCTGCCTGCTCTGATGCTTCCGCAGGCCTTTTCCGCCGCACCGCTGCCCACGGCCCGTGCGGGCGCAGGGCCACCCGGACCGCCCCTTCGCCCCCTGGCCTTGCCGGTGTCACAGAGGAAACCACGTCGCACACGCACGGGTCCAGCGTGGGGAAGGCAGGCCGGCCGAGCTCCGCGAAGGGTCGCTAGCCAAGCTGCGCCCGGCGCTTGAACGAACGAGTGGGGTTTTGGAGACCGAGCTCCCAGCGCATCTGTGTGTTCCTGTTCTCCCTCCGTCCCTCTCTCACACCCCTGGAGTTTCTGGTTTCTTTCTGCCCCTTCCTGCCTGGAGAATCCTGGGAAAGGAAGAAGGGACGGGGGACCCCAAATCCTCACTCTCTTCTGGCGGGAGGTCAAGAGTTCTCAGGGCGCCCCACGGAGCTCCAGGAGAAGGGCTGAGGCGGGGTCTTGCCTGGCAGCCGGAGGAGGAGCGGAGCAGCGGGGGCCTTGGCCCAGGACCTCCGCCCCTTGGGGAAGGACCCCGAGGTGGCGGCTGCAGCACGGGCAGCTGTGTCAGGTCACCCGACCTCAGCCCACCCTTCCATGGGGCACACAGGCCTAGGGGACGGGGGAGAGGCTATGGCGCTGTGAACCTCGGCTGAGTCTCAAGCAGCTCTCTTGGCCTCAGTTTCGCCATCCGTCAAATGGGTGTGCTGAACTCCGTGACATGAGGACTGGGTTTGTGGGGGGAGAGGGGGAAGCAAGCCCCCAAGGGGAAGTAGGGGCAGCGTGGTGCCCCAGAGCCGTCCCCTCGGCTTCCAGGGTTTGTGCGCCCGAGGGCGCATGTGCTTTTGAAATCCATCCTCCCCCTCACCCCTTTATTTTTTGCACAAACGTCAAAGGGGGACTCCGGTATTCCGGGGCCCTCCAACCAGCGACCTGGTCCGTCCAGCCCCCAACCCCCTCAGGGGGCGCTTGCCTCGGGCCCCCCCTCCAGGAGCTTAGAGTTCCGTCCTTGGCAATGGGTCTTGGGCCCCGGGGTTTTGGGACCCGTCGTATGGCTTTTCCAGGGGACAGGAGGCGCGGCATTCCCGTACCAGAGCCGGGGGATGCGGCTCCTCCACGGAGATGGGGTTTCCCGCCACCCCAGCTCCACTGGCCCCAGACGACGGGGGCGTGGCCTCCCGAGGGGCGGGGCGAGGGCCCTTCCCAGTTCCCCGGAAGGGCACGCTAAGCCCAAGGCGCAGGCGCAGCCCGCCCCTGAGCAGAGCCCGGAACTCGCCCCCGGGAGGCCACGCCCCCGCAAGCCCCGCCCCGCGCAGGCGCAGTGTCGCCCGCCCGCCCACGCGCGGCGCGCTAAGGCGCAGGCGCGGCACCGCCCTCCTCGGCGGAGCGCGTGTCCGACTTGAGCTTGACGAACTCCTTGGCCACCTCGTCGTTGCTGCGCTGCGAGAGGATGCGCAGCACCGTGAGGCCCGTGTCGTCCATGTGGATGCGGCGGCCGAGCGGCAGCCAGCAGGCGGCGCTCCCGCGCTGGGCCAGCTCGCGCAGCTGCAGCACGGCCAGCCCCACCGTGCGGTCCTCGCGCGCGAAGCAGTAGTCCTTGACGCACACCTGCAGCTCGTAGCACTCGGGGCCCGCGTCGGCGCTCAGCGTGCTGCGGGGCGGGGCGGGGCGTGAGACGGGCCACGCCCACGCCAGTTCCCGCACGCCCATCATCTCCCTCTCTGGCCTAGCCCCGCCCCTGCCCCAGGTGACACGCCCACACCTCGGCGATGATTCTGCCAGGTCTGTCCCCTCTCCGCACCCACCCAACACCACCGCCCCCCACAAGTGACCCTTCCCTCGGGCCCCCCCCGTCCCCTGCCTGGCCGTGCCCCCCGGTGCTCTCTGCCTGCCGAACCGCTGCCCCCCCGGAGGCCCCACCCAGAGGTCCCTTTGCCGCGTTCCCACCTGAGCCCAAGTTCTCCCTCTGACGCGGCCCCTCCGCCACACCCCCTAGCCTGACCCTCTGACCCCCTAGACGGCCCCCTCCGAACATGACCCAGCCTGGTGCCTCACCACTAGTGACACTGGCTCCCGCAGGCTCCTCACCCACTGGGGGGTGACATTGTGCTCCCACCCGCAGCACTCTGAGTGACCTCCCTGCCGCTGGCTGAGCAAGAGCCCCTGCCTTAGGGCCACGCCCACGCAGCTGCCTCGTGTCCCCTCCCAGGTTGCTTGTATCTCTGAAGTACTGCGGGGGTGACATCTGCTCCTCCCGACTAGCCTGTGAGCATTCCCGATCACCCCCTGCCCTCTGTCCAAGAGCCCTGTCCTGCGACGGCCTGGAGCTGGCCGGGGTCTGGACCTGTGCAAGCTCCCACCTCTCCCTGGATGATGCCAACTGTGGTACCCCTGATTAAGCCCACTCCTGACTTCAGGTGCCCCCACCGCATGTGATCCCACCTCCACCCCACGTGACACCCACCCCATGCCCCGGGAGACACTCCATTCCTGTCTCCCGCTCCGACTCCCCAAGGTGGCCTGCCCCAGCAGTCCTGACAAGGCTCTCTGCTGACTCCAGGAGTCCCCACCCCCAAGTGACCTCAGTCCTGCCCCCATGTCCCCTCGCCCCTCGCCCACAAGCCTCATCATGACCCCCCCACATACCTGGCCCAGTCTCCAGCCCCAGAAATGGCACTGCCTGCCACACCTTCGTGCCCAGACTTCTCCCTTCACGAGCCCTCCTCACGATGCTAACCCACCCACACCCCATGTCCCTTATCACAACCGCTGTCTCCCCTGGGGCTTGCCTGCCCCATAAAGTGACATTCATCGTGGTGTCGTCCCCTTACTCCTGCACTAAGGTGCCTTCCTTTCCAGCTTCCCCGCCCAGGACGTGGCCCCGCCCGTTCCTGCACCCAGGTGCCAGGAGCCCACCAGACAGCTCTCCTGCCTAGCTGGCCCTGAGGTCCACCCGGCAGATGCCCCTCCCTTGTCCCCACGCTCCTCCAAGGATCCCAGACTCACAACTGGAAGCTCTCATTGTACTTGGGAGCCCAGCTGTTGTTCTTGGATTTGGTCGCAAACTTGCGTTTCTTGTCGCTAAGGTGGGGCCCAATGATGTTGACCTCGATGAACGGCCGGAAGATGCCAGAAGTCTGCCACTTGAGGTCATTGGCAGCCACCACTATTGAGGGGAAATAGAAGGTAAGATTGGTCACGATTCCCCAGTGATGTCTGTGGTTTTCCAAACCTCTCTGAAATAAAGACTACATTTCCTAGCACGCCCCTGTGGCTAACTGTGGCCATAAGACTAACTTCTGGCCAGTAAGAGGAAGTGATGTGCACAGCTTCTCTGTTGTGCCCTAAACGAAAGTAAGCCCCGAACTTTCTCCTTCCCCTAGCTTCAGGCTGCAGTGCTGGTGGGGGCCAAGCACTGTAGAACCCTGCAGAGGAGGAAAAACACATGAGGGACGAAAATGCAAGAAAAGATGGCAGGGGCATCTCTATAGAGTCCTGTAACACTGTTTGCACTCCTGGATCCAGCCATGCCTGAAGATGCTTACCTCTGGACTTCTCAGTTTTATGAACCATTAGACAAAAAAAAAAAAAAAAAATCTCTTTTCTTTTTTTTTCCTTTTTTGAGACAGAGTCTTACTCTATGGCCCTGGGTAGAGTGCAGTGGCGTCATCATAGCTCACTGCAACCTCAAACTCCTGGGCTCAAGCGATCCTCCCGCCTCAGCCTCCCGAGTAGTTGGGACTACAGATGCATGCCACATTGCCCGGCTAATTTTTCTATTTTTTGTAACCTTGCCCAGGCTGGTCTCTAACTCCTGAGCGATCCTCCTGCCTTGGCTCCCAGAGTGCTAGGATTCCATGTGTGAGCCTCCGAGCCTGGCCCAAAAATAGTTTTCTTGCTTAAACGAGTTTTGAGTTTGGTTTCTGTCTTAGAACCTAGTGAGTCCTGGCTGAGGCGTACTCCCTCCCACGCCAGACCACTCACCTTTCACTGTGACCTTGTGCTCCCCAGTTCCCGGATGAGTGAAGAGCTCAACGTGGACGGAGACTTCGCCCACGGGGTCTTCCACACCCGAGCCTGGGCAGGGCGGGGGAGGATGCTTGGCGTGAGCTCTATTCTTTCCTACCCACCAGGAGGGACCCTGACTACCTCCCACCCACCATGTGCTGGCGGCACCAGGTCATCAGCCCTGACAGGAATGCGCTGAGGGGGCCAGGATGGTAGGTCCTCATAGGAAGCCAAGAATCCTGAGTTCTGGCCCTTAACCGTCTTGCTGTGTGATCTCAGGTAGATCTCTTAACCTCTCTGAGCCTAATGCAATTGTTTTCCTTTATCTCCTTTCACCAACCACCATGTTGTCAAAACTCAGTCTTCATGTTACACTGCCTCTTGGCAGCATCTGACACCCTGGCCTCCTGTGCCTGTTTCTCCTCTTGCAGAATGCCATACATTTCAGGTTCTCATGCTACAGACTCGCCACTGTCCACTGGAAAATCCTACCAGCTCTACCATCAACGTGCATCCAGAATCGGACCCATGTCTTTGACCTCGATCCCGGTCCTGCCTCCATCATTATGTGCCTGGACTATTGCAGTAGCCTCCTCGCGGGTCTCCCTGCTTCTGCCTTCCCAGCTATTCTCAACACACCAGCCAGAAAAATCCTTTCATGTCAGATCCTGTGTCCCTCTTCTGTTCAAAACTATTCCATGTCTCCCACTGCCTCTGAAGTACTCGGGTCTTTTTTGGTGACCGGCAACGTCTCTCAAGGAGCCCTCACTGCCACCTCTCCTGCCTTAGTCCCTCCACTCTGGCCCGTTAGCTTTGACCCAGGCCATCTCAGTGCATCTCCCGATCCAGAAACCCCGTCTCTACTGAAATGACAGCTTGTAGGAGGAACTTCTGTTTTCCCTGCCTGTATTCCCCTTCTAATACAGATTCTAAATTTCTGTTGAGAAATACTCCCACGCTCGGCTCAGAGCTGTGGTCAGGTAGGATGGGCTCCATCCCACACAGCTGCCCAATCAGAGCATCCCCTGCTCATGGCCGCAGTGATTGGCTTAGGGATGGTCATGCGATCCAAGCTTGGCCAATAGAAGTTGGGCCTGGGACTTTGGCTGTGACGTTAGAAAAGGCTCTCTCTGGTGCTAAGCGGGCAGGGCCGTCTCTGCCCAGTGAGAAGAGAGCCCACCCCACACAGGTCTCCAGGGAAACCAACAGCCAATGGTATTGTGGGAGACTCTGGATCCAGCTATTCCTGAAGCCAACTGAACCCTTCATCTTTAAGTTGTGGAGCCAAAAATTCCCTTTTCTGTTTGAGTCATGAGGTGCACTTCTGTTCCGGCCACCACAGTGTCCTCCTGAACGTCTGGTTCTGACGGGGATCGCCGAAGAGGCGGCCTGAAAGCTTCTGTCCTAGTCCCCCGTCTGTGACTCAGAAGGGCGTTCCGCCGGGCCTGCGGACCTGTGGCCGCCAGCACCCCCGAAGGTCCCTTTCCAGCCCCCCAGGCAGCTCCCCACTCTTGGGTCGCCCCATGCACAGGGAGAACAAGGGGAAAGTCGGAGGTGGGGGTGGGAGACTGGGTCAGTCGAAGGTCGACCTGGGTTACCTCGCGCTGGACAGGAAGTGACCGAGGGTCAGGGAACAGAGGGGAGAGAGATCCCATCACCCCGGACTGGGGCACGTGCCCATCCCAGACCACCTTCCCGGTCGTCTCCGGCTCCCATTTGCCCCCACAATCACATGCTCAGCCTCACCGCCCCCCCCAGGCTGATGCTTCCGAGCAAGCTCAATCCGGGCCAGACTGGGGTGCCAGGGGGAGCTGGACGGTGGTGGGGCAGGTGAGGGTCAGACCAAGGCCAAGGCTAGTAAGAGGGGGAGGAGGGAAGTGCTGGGCACCCCCGTCCCGTGGTTTGCTGGCTCCACGGGGAAGGGTCTCTCCTGGGCCTCTCTGATTCCCTTAACCCCACCCCCACTCCCCAGGCCCTGGGCCCTTTGCCGGGAAGGTTCCTTGGGCAAGCGGTTTACCCCTTTGGCACTCAGCATCCTCATCTGTGGAGTGACCCCCTCGTGGGGGGCCCTCGTGGGGCAGTTGGGGAAATCTTTCCAAGATTCCCCAAGAAATGCCTGGTACAGGGTCTGGCTCAGAGTTAGGGCCTGATAAATGCATTTCTTTCTTTCTTTTTTACTTTTTTCTGTGCTGGGGCCTCATTCTGTTGCCCAGGCTGGAGTGCAGTGGTGGATCACAGCCCGCTGCAACCTTGAACGTCCGGGCTCAGGCGATCGTCCCCAGCCTCCTGCGGAACTGGGACTACAGGTGTGCCACCACCACGTCCGGCTAATCCGAAAATATTTTTGTTCTCTTTTTTTGTAGAGATGCAGTCTCCTTCTGTTGCCCAGGCTGAACCTGATCCATGTTAATTGTTTTCTACTCCGGGAAATGTGACATCCAGTACAATAGCAACAACAGTGACAACAGCTAGCAATTGCCGAGAGCTCGTTATGTGCCAGGACTTGCACTAAATTTTTAGGACTAGAGGAGTCCTAAATATAATCCCATGAAGTTGGGTCCTTGACTGTCCCCATTTTACAGATGAGAAAACTGAGGCTCGGGAAGGCAGATTTTCGCTGGAGGTGCCTGGGCAGAGCGGCTGGCCTGGGATCTGAGCCCAGCTCTGACCCTCCCGGGGACCGGGATGTGGCTCACGAGATGCGTCACAGGAGGAACAGATTCCGACTGGAATCGCTTCTCCTTCCCCATGTGGAACCAGCAAGCCGTCCTTTGTCCTGCCGCCGCCGCCAGGCCGGGGAGGCGCAAGGACGGGCCTTTTACTAGCCGGGCGGGAGGGGCGCAGGCACCGGGCACCAGGCGCGCGGGCGCGGAGGCACGTACCCTTCTCAGGATAAATGTCTTCACTAAGGGTAAACCTAGTCCCTTTTCCACCATGGACTAATCACGGGGCGGGGGGGAAGCGTGGGGAGGCAGAGACACGAGCGAGAGGAGAGGGCGGAGGAGTGTGCGTGGCAGGGGAGGCGCGGAGAGGGGACAGCGAGCGAGAGGGAGGAAAAACAAGAGAGAGAGAAACGTCAGCGGCAGACAGACGGACGGACGGACAGCCTCCTGCCCCGGCGACACCAGGGACACTGAAAGCAGCGAGGACCGGGAGGGAAGCCGACCGCAGGGCCGGACATCCAGGGAGCGCCCTGGCTGGCTGCGGGGGCCCCCGTCACCCTGGCCTGGGAACCGATGGCGACCGCCCCTCCCCCTCCTGAGGCCACCGGCCACACCCCTCCCGCGCCTGCGCCCGCCCGCACGGCCGACTGTGCAAAGGCGGTCCCCAGGGAGTGCCGCCTCCGTCCCGCCCAGCTGCTGTGTGTGAGCTCAGAGGACAGGACACGGAAGCAAAAGACAGAAAGAGGGAGAGAATTTGACAGTGGGAACTCCCGCCCTTGGGGCTGTCGATCATTCCTTCGCCCAAGACACGGCTCCCCCTGCGGCCGACTTCCGCCACCGCTCTCCGGGCGGACACTGGCAGAGGCCCCGCCCATCCTCAGCTCCTTCCGGAGTCACAGAGGTCCCGCCCCCAGAGCTGTCAATCATTCCTCGGCCCTGGGACACCATAGATTCTCCCAGGGGGCGACAATCGCCTTGCCATCGGTCCCTCCCTGGTCTTTGATGTGAAAGAGGTCCCATCCCAGAGCTGTCCATCACCTGCTGGCCTCATGACGTCACGGATTTTCCCAGGAGAGGTCAGTCCCTCCTGCCCTGTGATTCCAGAGGCCCCACCCTCCTAAGCTGCGATCACTCATTGGCGCCCTGACTTCATCGGCGCGTCCATGACGTCACAGACGGGCGCGCCGACGCGGGCTGCGCAGGCCGGGGGCGGGGCCTGCGGCGCCTTACCCTGGGCGGCCTGCGTCTGCACGAAGGTCTTGATGAGCAGGTCGGTGGCCTGCGTGTACAGCGACAGGGCGTAGCGCAGAGACTGCAGGTCGGGGCTCTTCTCCAGGAAGGTCTTCTTGAGGCCCACGCCCCCCGCGTGGAAGTATTGCTGCAGGGGTGTGGGGAGAGGTGAGGCTGGCAGGACCCCCTACGCGCCCACAGAGCTTGGCGGGCCCAAAGCCTCCTCCCGCACTGCGCTGCCCCCGCCCACACCGGATCTTGCTACTTCCCCACCTCCTCCTCCGCCCCAAAGCCAGCGGTGGTTCCGGCACCTTGGGAGTAGCACCCACGCCTCACCCCTCCCAGACGTCTCTGCAGGTGTCTCCCCCAGATCATTGCTGCCTCAAGGCCTTTGTACTTACTGCGCCCGCTAGTGGGAACACCTGCCCGGCCCTTTGCTCCTGTTTGCTTTGCCTAGTGAACTCCTATGCATTCCTCAGAACCCACTTCCCCCATGCCCTCTTCCAGAAAGCCCCTGCTGCTCCCTCCCTGGGATCTCCCAAGCCCCATCATTCCCTCTACTGCAGGGCTGACCCCACAAAGCTGAGGATGTCTGTATCCAGCTGTCTCCCCCTGCGTGGGGCTCCTCAGGACCCCAGCATCAGCCACCCCAGCTTTGGTACAGAAGGAATCAGGGCGTGTTTATAAGTTGAATGAAGGAATGTGGGTTGGAGGTGAGCCCAGACCCAGGTCCACACCGGCCACAACCTCGGCCTGCCCCTCCTAGGACAGGCAGGGGCAGGGCCCCTCACCTTGATGGTGTCCAGAGCCAGTTCGACCACTGCACACTGCTTCGGCGTCAAGCTCTTGGCTTCTTCTCGTACCATGTGGTCCTGGGTGGATGGGGAGAGGGGCCAGATGGGCAGAGCAGGCCCCACCTTGGGGATCAATCTATGGGTCTCATCCCGGTTCAACTTTTAGCAGTGGACTGAGGAGGGTCTGTCTTTTCATCATCCAAGGATCCAGCATGTGACTGGCACACAGCAGGTGCTCAATAAATATTTGTGGAATAAATGGTTTGTACTCTTGATCAAGCTGTACCTGAAGCTGAACCATGTACATCTTTCCAGCATATTGGAGCAAATAAATTGTGCTTGAGCCAGTGAATAGGGTTTCTGTCCCTTGGGTCTGCAAAGCATGTCACCATCCTGGGATCTCTCCCTCAGGGAGTGCCCCCCCATCCCATAATCTGCCCCTCCTGCCCTCAACCCTCACCTTGAGTTTAGACAGCTGCCCCAGCTCCTTGGCTGCGTTGAAGATCATCTGGGTTCCCTGCAGGTGACAACAGACACAGCTGGGTGAGGCAGGGGTCGTCCAGCTCAGTCTCCAAGCACCCGGCTGACACCCCAGCCCTGGACAGCATCTTGGTTGTTGTCCAAAGGCTCTGAACGGGGCAACTGGTTGTGTCGTGGGGACAGAGGTCTGGAGCCCCCAGGAAATGCTGAGGAGAACATGACAACCTTGTCCCTGGAAATCCAGTCTCACGGGGCTATTCCCACCTGCCCGCCCCCGCCAAAACCCCAGACTTGTGAGGCGGGAACAGGCAGGACCTGGCTGTGAGGGGCAGTAGAGGAGGGGCTCAGGCAGGGCTGTTTGTGGGCGTGGGTGGGGCTCTCCAGCCCCAACTTAGGGAGCCTTGGGTCAGGAAATGGCTCTGGTGAAACCCCTCTCCCTTCCCAAGGGACTGTCCCTTCTGTGCGGAAATTTCCCTCGGAATCTGGGGTGGGGGGGGTGAGTCTAACCTTTTAAAGGAAAAACCCTCCCCCCAAACGCACGCCTCCATACCCACCCGCCTTCACCCCCCTCCCAAATAAGACACTGGCAAGATGATGACATGGTTACAGCTCTGACAAGCCAGTGGGCCTGGGTTCAAATCCTAGCTCTGCTGTGTGGCCCTAGGCAAGTCACTTAACCTCTCTGAGCCTGTTTTTTTTTCCCCATTTAGTTGTGGGAAATTACATCCATTACATCCTTTGTGGCTTCGTTGGGACTAAACGTCTTTGCTCAGCATTCACTGTAATCATCGCTTGGTCTCAAAGTCATGGGCAATGCTAAGGGAGACAGGGTCCCAGTCCCCATCATTGTACTGGGTGACCTCAGGCATGTCCCTGACTCTCTGGGCCTCAGTTTCCCCTGCTTCACCCACTTGTGTGGTCCAGCAGGGAGCAGGGGCCCTCCTGGGCACCCTCTACCCCACCAGTCAACCCCCTAGCCCCCACCCCCAACAAGCAAGCCAGACAGACAGAGGAAGAGACCAACACACAGGTTCACGGCACGCCCCCGGACGGCACGGACCACAGACGTGGAGAGGGGCACAGGGGTGGGGGGGGAGCCAGACAGACAGTGAGAGGCCGGTCTTACGTCTGAGTGGCTTGGCAATTTCACCCTGCCCTGTGGAGAGAATCAGGTGGAGGTCAGAGTTCTGCTGGCTCCTGGGAGGATACTTAGTGGGACTTCCCTGCCCCTCAGAGCACAATCTCACTTCCCAACCCATGAGCTCCCTCCCTGACACTGGTCTAATGGTGCACCCCCTCCCCCAGCTAGTACGTTTCCTTGTCCCCCAGTGGGGGTTTGGGGCCAGATTCCTTGACTACCAGAGCACTCTGGGGGTGCCCAGGGGGCTGGAACCAGCCCCATCCCACAGCCTGCCCCAGGATGGGGCACTTGGGGAGGCGGGGACAAGAGGGGGTGCTCAGAGTCCCTCGTCCCCCAGCCCCAAAGACCTCACCCTGGCAGGCCTGACTCCACAAAACACACACTAACGTGCACTTCGAGTTCACGCAGTGCAGCACTCACACGCTAAAATACACGCGTGCACTCCCAAACACTCGCCCGCGTGCGCACAACCACACATGAACCCACACGCCCTCGCCCCCAGAAGGAGGTGTACGTGGCGCCTGGCGCATCGAATGTGCCCCTGAAGGGCTGGCCGAGTGGGTAGGGCGGCCCTGTGACCCGTGCTCACGAAGCTGGGACTCCACCAACACGCACACGGGCACCACACCTGCACAGGGACAGCAAGACAGCCGCCTGGGTGTCACCGCAGCTCCCATCTCCTTAAGGACAAATACCCATCAGAACAGAAATCTACATAAAAAACAGCACACGTCTCAGTCCAGGGAAGTGAGCCAGCAACGGGGCCCTTTAAGAAGCCGCAGAGTTTCAGCCGAGCCCAGGGCTGTGGTGACCGGGACGCGGGTACTGCCGCGAAGGATGGGGGCTCTCTGCGCACACGCTTCGTTCACGCGTGCACACACACTGCACGTCCTGTCCCTGGGCAACCGCCTCGTCTTTCACTTCCGGTTTTGAGGGACTTTGTTAGCACATCTGTCTCCTACCCGCGACCCCCAGCTGACCCTCCTGCCCACGCACACGGACACACGCATGCACACACGTGCCCAGACACAGAGCTCGAGGCCTCGGTGGGACGAGGCCCTCATTACCTTTTCTAATCCCTTGCCATGTTTTCTCAAGAGGTTGCCCTGCAGAGACAATGTCACAGGGTGATCAACCTGGTCAGCCGTGTGGGGTGGGAACCCGGGACGCCCACAGGTACACTCATGGCGTTGGGGGATCTACACTGCACAGGGGCTGGTGACGGGGTTCCGGGGGGATTGTGTGTGTGCTTTAATGACTGACTCTTGGAAGGTGTCAGAGTCAGAGAGAGAGGAAAGACGAGGGAGAGAGAGACAGACAGAGAGAGAGAGAAACAGCTAGAAAGAAAGGAAATAAGTCACTGCCAAAATATAACCCATTTACATTTACTGTACATATGATGCTCTAAGTTCTTGGGTTAACAGGAAGCAAACGGGCTCCATGTTCAGACAGACCTGAATTTGAATCCTGACTCTGGCATGTATTTACTATATGACCTTGAGCAGATGACTCCTCTCTGAGTCTCAGCTTTCCTCATCTGCAAAATGGGAATAATTGTATCCACTTCACTCAAAGTGTTGCCGTGAAGGTGAGCTGAAACAGCCGCCATGAGGTCTGGCATACAGAGAGCACCGTGGTTCAAATTCCCTTATCTCCCTGCCTACGAGTGCATTGCCTGTTGTTGAGTACGCTGCCACCAGGTGGTTACGGCCAAAGACCCAGGCTGCGGCCTCTGAGAAGTGAGATGAACACTTGAAAACTTTTGACAAAGTGAAATCTTGTAACAGTCTTGTCTCACCCACAAAGCGGGAATCTAAAGTTCCGTCTCTGCCCTAGCACATGTCTGATACTGCCAGTGTCGCCAGCGACCTCAGGTCTGATCTAGCAAGCACTGCGCTGGGCCAGTCACTGAGATAATGCACCGCCCCGTCTGGTTCTTACAACCAGGCCTCAGAGAATGGCTGCAGTGAACCCCATTTTTCAAAGGAAACAGAAGTTTAGAGGTGAAGTGACTTCCAAAAGGTCACAGAGAGTGGCTGGGCTAGGATTTGACCCCGTCTGCCTGACACCAAAGCCATGAGGCCGTCTCCCACCTGAGCACCTGGGTGTGAGTCTGTGTATGTCGGGAGTGGGGTGGGCAGGGTGGCGGGAGAGAGAGGGCGGAGCTCGGAATTTGGGGGGAGTCAGAAGTGGGGTCCTGTGCTGGGGCCCGCATGGCGTGGACCTGCGTTCTGGAAGGCTGCTCGCGGTTTAGAGCCAAGCGGGAGGTCAGAGGGGCCCTCTTGGCTTTGAACCTCTTTCTAACTGCAGGGGAGACCCGGGCGTCCCGGCGGCCCGAGGCAGGGCGCCCTCGGACTTCAGCGGGACAGGGCGGCTGGGCGTGGCCTCCCGCCCGCCCCGCCCCTTGCCCCGCCCCGACAGACACAGCACATCTAGGCGGGAGCGGGGAGGGTGCAGCCACGCGGTGGGCCGAGTCCAGACACAGAGCGGACGGACAGACAGACGGACAGACGGGCCTGTACTTACGATCATCTGTCAGCCGAGATGGGGCGGAGGGGGGAATAAGGCACCATGAGTCTCCTGGCGAGGCCGGGGAGGGGACGGGACGGCAGGCACCCAGGGCCAGCCCCCTGCCCTCGCCCAGCCCAGTGCGGGCTCCGGGCTGGAAAGGCCGAGCCTCCCCCACACGGGGGCCTCTCTGCGCCGCTGCCCACCCTCCCCAAGTCCTCCGGGCCACCCAGAGCGCTGTGCCCAGAACCTGCGAGCTGCTGATGTCCTCAGGGTCCTGGGGCCTTCCGGAGGGACCCACGCCCGACCACGGGTGTCTGTGTCCCCGCACCCCCAGTAAACAGCCTGATCCCTGGGGGACCCTGGGGACTGTGGTCCCTCATCTCTTCCCAGAAGGGTCCCAGGTGCACGGCCCCGGTCTCTGGGTGACCGCCGACCTTTGATCGATCCCTTGACCTACGTGTGACCTCTCTGTCCCTTGGACTTCTCTTAATTCTATTTGACCTCTTTGACCCTGGAATGACCCCAGCTGACCCTTGAATGTCCTTTCTGAGCCTTTGATTACTCTTGGCCCACGTGTGGCTTCTCTGGTCTTTGAGTGGCCCCACCGACCTCTGGCGGCTTCCATGACCCTGGATGACCTCTTTGACCTCTAGTGCCTTTGTTCTCCGCCCCACCCCCAGCCTCTCGGCACCAGGCTCCGTGGGCTCCCGCCAGGGAGGTGTCCCCGCTGGCCCCCTGCGGGCCTCACCGTCTGGTCAGTGAGGGGCGGCAGGACGATGGTCTTCTCCATGGTGTTCATGACCAGCTTCCACAGCTCCTTCAGCACGCGCTTCAGCACCGTCTTCTCGCAGATTTTGGCGAAGAGCGTCAGGCTGGGGGCAAGGGGCAGCCTGAGAGAGGGCCGAGCCGGCCCCGCCCGCGGAGCCCCTGCCCTCCACAGGTGGGCAAGGCGGGAAGCCGTTTCCTGGCCAGGCCAGAGGGCACGCAGCCTGCTCAGGGAGCCCGGGGATCTGATGGACAACGGTGCATGACGCAGGTGGCTGGACAGGTCAGCAGGGGCCAGACTGGAAGGGGCTTCAACGTCTGGCCGCCCAGGAGGAAGGCTCAGGCCTTACCATGAGGATGGGGACAGTAGGGAGCCATGGAGTGTTCAAGAGAGAGACACAGACAGACTTTTAAGTTTCAAGGAACAGTGTGGGGGATGAACCAGAAGTCTGGAGATTGGGACTATGAGGGGGCTGAGACCACGCCCAGGAGGAAGGGGAGGGGGATGGTCAGAGGAGGGCGGACTTGAGAGGAAAACCAGCGAAGAATCTGTGATTGGACATAAGGGGTTGAAGGAGAGAGGCCGTCCACCGTGACCCATCCACCAGATGGCCCGGCTGTCACCAAACTGCCCTTTCGCCAACTTTCTTTAATTCTCTCTCTTTCTGTCTAACCGTCCGTCCGTCCACCCACCTGTTTTCCCAGGCACCCGTCCACCACCCGTCGTCCCGTCCGGCCCCCACGCACCCCCATCCGTCCACCCGTCTAACCACGTCCCTCCGTGCGCACGAATATTCACCCACAGTGCCCCCCACCGCTCACCCACCATCTCTCCAGCCCTCCACGCCGCCGCCACCTACTCATCCGCCCAAAGCGTCCAGCCGCCGCCCGGCGGACGCCCTCTCCAGGCCAGCCCTTCCTCGGGCCTCTTTGGCCGCGCCCCTGGCTGCTCCCTGCCGACAGCCCAGTCCCCGGCGCAGCTCACTTGCTGTCCAGCAGGTCCATGATGGGCTGCAGCACGTTGTCGGCATCCTGGGCCACGCTGCTGCAGGCGCTGGCCGGCACGTTCCCCGTTCCCTTAACCTGGCTGAGGATGTCGCCCATCTGTTTGACGCACTCTTCGATGTGCGGCTGGAAGCTGGGGGCACAGAAGGGAGGGGCTCAGACCAGACTCTCCCCGTCTCCCAGAGGAAGGGCTGCACGAGGCCACCAGTGCTGATCCGTGGACCTTGAGCTTGGGGCGCCAGCATCAGGGAGCCACGGCACGTAACTGAGCAAGGGCGAGGAACAGCGACAGCGGAATCGGCACTGGGCCAGGACAGTCACCTGTGTCGTTCGTTTCGTTCTCACAGCCCTACTCGGGTACTGCTATCATCATCATCCCCACTTTGCAGATGAGTAAACTAAGGCTCAGAAAAGTTATGTGACTCACCCAAGGCCACACAGCGAGTAAGCAGTGAAGCCAGATTTGGACTCAACTTTTGTTTAACTCTGAGCCCGAAGTCTGCGCCTCCACAGCTGCCGAGTCTCCAGACGCACCAGGCCGGGGGTCTGGGGACTGTTCCCTCCCCGCTGCCCCCAGCCCTAGCTAGAGATGCCCCCACCTGGTAGCAAACACTCGGCTGAGCTCGTCCAAGACGTTATTGAGTTTCACCTGAAGCTCCTTCAGGATGTCACTGGCCTCAGCGTCCAGCTGCGGGAGGGGAGAGGCCATCGGGCCGGGTTACTCAAGCACCACGTGTACTAGGCATTTTCTCATCTGACCCCGGGAAAGGGAGCCAAGGGGCTGGGGAGGAAACTGAGGCACAGAGTTAAGTCGCCAGCTTGGGTGCGAAGCGCTGGCTGGCTGCGATTCACCCCCAGGCCTAGTTGAGTTCTGGGGCCCGCTGGGACGCGGGCGGTGGGGACCCTGCCCCCCGTCGAGCCCTGTCCGGGCACTGCCTCACCTCCTGCCCTCCCATGGCCTCGAACATCTTCTGCAGCTGGACTCGCAGCTGCTGCGTGTTGTTCATCAGGATGCAGGGCTGGGGCGGGAAGGGAGGGCGTCGGGCCTCAGCCCCCCCAGGCCGCCCCCCAGCGCCAGGGACCTCAGGACACTTTCAGGGTCGGGGTCTAGAGGAAGCTGGGGTCCCGCGGGCCACCTGAGCATGGAAAGCAGCCTCTGGGCTCGGCTCCCTGCGAGTGTTGTGTGGGGGGTGTCTGCAGGGATTGTGGGGGGAAGGTGGACTCGGGCAATGTCCACGCTGGGCCTGGTGGGCTCGGGACAGGGTCTGGGGACTCGGAGTAGCAGGAAGGGGGCCCTTGTCACACGTCCATACTCTTCTCCACAGCCCAAAGCTTTGCACACTCACACACAGCCCGAAAGCTTCATTTGCGACAATCGGTGACTCCGTGAAGGTGTGCGCCCTCACCCAGGTGTACACGCACAGTCAGACACACGGACACACAAGCACAAACACCATACCCACTCCACACGGCCAAAGCATGGTGTGAGACACGCACACCCGGAAGTGCACAGTTGGACTCAGACACACACACACAGTACAGCAGCCAACACAACTAGACCGTGCAGAATGACACATGCACTCGGATCCCGCACACCCAGGCACGCACACTCGCCACTCTACCATCGACCAGTCAGACATGCACAGCTGGCGCCGGGGCCCTGGGAAGAGGGGGCCCTGGGAATGCCGGGTGGGGCTGGGCCCCGCAGGTCACCACTTTCTCCTTCTCCTTGGAGCAGTAGGAGGCGAAGTCCTTGGACACGATGTCTGCGTACTGGAGGAGCACGTTGCTGATGGTCTGGGGGGCGCACAGGGTGGGTGAGAGCAGCGCCGGGGCCAGGACGGGCCTGGTCACCAGGTCCCCTCAAGAGGTGCTCGTAAGATCAGGGCTGCACCCAAACCTATCAGCACCCGTGATGGGTCGCGGGGCTGGGCAGATGCCACCCGGCGGAGATGATTACTTTCTGCAGACTCCGCCCTTTCTCATCATGTGAACCCGGCCCGCACCGCAGGTACGGCTCGCTCTCAAACCAAACCTCGATTCCTGCTGTGATCCCAGAGACCAACACGGCCTGGCGGCAATCAAACCAGACCTCAGCCCCGTGCAATGATCCTGACCACAAACTCACCCAAGGCCCACTCAAATTCCACATAAATCCCAGCATTCACTCCAGCCTTAATCCCAAATCAAAACCCAACCCTAACAGGACCCGAAACCCAACCCCAGCCTCAGTCCCAACCTAAACTCCAAACTCAACCCCAACCCCAACCCCAACTCGACCTTAAACCCAACACCAACCTCAACCCCAAACCTGACCCTATAGCCAACAGTGACCTCAACTATCCAACCCTAACCCGGCCCCTACCCTGACCCCAGCCCCCAGCCCCAACACTACCCACAGCCCTGCACCTTGGCAAAGCGTCTCATGTAGTGCCCCACGATCTGGGGGTCGGGGCACTCGAGTTTCTTGATGATCTCAAAGCTCTGGTTGAGCTGGGAGAAGACGTCCACCACGGAGCAGGAGAACAGTGCGTGCTCCGAGGTCTGCTGGAACTGCAGCCGGAAGGAGGCCAGGAGGGAGGAGGAGGTCAGCCCTGGGCAAGGCCCGGAGCCCGCCCCACTGTCCACGGGGAGAGCCAGAGGCCCCTGCCCCGGGGGCAGCTAAACAGTGTGAAGCTGACCTACAGCCAACGTCTAGAGGAGGATGCAGAGGCCACGGGTGGGTGGAGGGGCTGGGCTTGATGAACTCGCATCCGTAGTTGCCGAATGCACAAAAGACTCCACAAACCGCCAGCAAGACAAAAGTGGCAGACACCTAGCAGACTGGCTTTGTCCCAAGGGCACGTTTTGCCCCGGACTGAATCCCAGTGGACCCCAGAGGGAGCGTGGCTGCGGGCGGCCTTCTCACCCCGTCCTTCTTGTCTCGCTCCAGGGCGCCGTGCAGGAAATCCCGGGACACTTCCTCGTTCTCATCCAGCCACTGTATGACGAAGGGCTCAAACCACCTGGAACGGGAGCCAGAGTGGGGCCCGAGCTGCCTGCTTCCGACCCCCTGCTGGCTGCCGCTGGGGCTCACCCTGCGACCCGGCGTGGCTACTGCCCTGCTCACCTCCCCCACCGGGCCTCAGTTTACTCTACCTGTGAAACGGACTGAGCGGCCACTGACCGAGCAGGGCCCAGACATGATGGGACCCCGGTTCAGAAAAATGGCCCGTGGGCCCGCGGGTTTACTCTCTGAGCCCCCATTTCCTGCATGATAGCAGCCCCTCTCTGCCACAGTGCCCTGGGAGCGTGAACGACACCGCGCACAGGAGGCCCTCAGTAATTGGTGGCCGCCATACCACTCCCCAGCACACAGCCTGGGGGCAGATGTCACAGTTCGAGTCCCGGCTCGTCACTTAACAGACGTCGCCTCGGTCAAGGCATTTGGCATCTTCAACTGTCCATTTTCTTTTTTTGTTGTTGTTTGTTTTTGAGACAGGATCTCACTCTGTCGCCCGGGCTAGAGTGCAGTGGCATCGTCATAGCTCACTGCAGCCTCCAACTCCTGGGCTCAAGCGATCCTCCTGCCTCAGCCTCCTGAGTAGCTGGGACTACAGGCACACACCACCACGCCCGGCTAATTTTTCTATTTCTGGTAGAGACAGAGTCTCGCTATGTTGCTCAGGCTGGTCTCGAACTCCTGGCCTCAAGCGATCCTCCCACCTCAGCCTCCCAGAGTGCTGGGCTTACAGGTGTGAGCCACCACGCCCGGCCAAATCTCCATTTTCTCTTCCACAAAATGGGAATTATAACGATCCCACCTCATCTCATGGAATTATCAAAAGGATTAGGCGAGAAAAGGCCCAGGGACGGTTCCTGCCGCTGTTACGACTCCAAATTTTCTGGGCTGTGGGCCCGCAGTTCAATGGCTGAGACTAGAGGACACTGGGTTTGAGCCCCGCCTGGGACCCTGGTGCTGAGGTCACTCTAGGAGGTCAGCCCTCCTCTCTGGGTCCCCTGGCTGTCGGCGCCGGGCCGAGGACTTACGCGGGGTACTCGGGCACGCGGTCCTTGAAGGCGGGCAGTTCTGCCACGTACTCGTTGTACAGCCACTTGACCTTGAAGTGCAGGTTCATGTAGTCGGCGCTCTTGCACAGGCGGTGCTTGTCGTGCTCTGGCGCGGGAGGGGCGGGTCAGCGGGAGGGTCTGCCTGCTCCGGCCATCCTGCTGTCTGACTCAGACAGGAGGGTCCGGGCATTGCAGCCTCGGAGGGGACACACGGGCCGGGGCGCTCACCCTCCATGGCATACTTCATGTCCTGGGCAAAGAGATTCCACATCACTTCGGCGCTGATTTTGCCCACATTCAGCTCCTGGGGAAACCTGGCGGAGGCCATGGAAGAGTGACGCCTTCGAAGACGGAGGCCAGACGGCGCAGGCTGCTTTGTGCCCCCGGCCCAAGGGGCGCGCAGGGCAGGTGGAGGGGTCTAGGGTCGCGTTCCCCCATGGCCATCGGCCTGCCGAGTGGCCCGCACTGAGGCCCTGCCTCTCTCTGAGCGCGGCCCCGCCCCCGCCCATCCCCCACCGGTTCATTCACCCGCCCAGCCGGCCACCGGCGGCATCTGTCACTGCATCTCGCCGCCGGCCCATCCGCGGCTTCACCCCCATCCATCCACCGATCCACCCTCCGTTCCTCTGCCCACAGCCCTGCCTCCACCAACCCATCCGCCCGCCCTCCAAACACCCAAATCCCTGATCTTAACCCAGTGTCTAAGCAACCAGGAGACGTTAGTGCCGCAAAGTTAGGGGCCACCTCGTGCTCACCTCAGGGAGGAAACACAACAGCTCATTCGACTAAACGCAAACGAAAATTCCACAGACACACAAACCCACAAATGAAAACTGCCCACGTTCTCGCACAATTACACAATACACATTGTATCTGTACAACACTGTATATCGACGTGCACGCAACCGTTATACACATATACACGATTAAACCCATTGACCACAACAGAGACAAAATCACATACGTCCACACATGTCAGATATAACACAACTTAAATGCACAACACTTAGAACAGCGCATGGTAAATACTTGAGCAACACCACCTATGGTTGTTTATGAACCCACCCACACACACGTACAAATTCATATACATACGCACACACTGTTACTCACGCGAATCAATGCATACAAAGGACATGTCTGACGACACCAGCGGCCGTGTGCGTGCATGCAATTTTGTTCATGTCTGCAAATTGCACCCATTTCTGAATTTCACACAGGCACAATCAGACCCCAAACTGCCCACATGCAGGTTTTACCTGTGATGAGACATGATCACTTTTACACACAAGACGCAAAGTTGCACACACACACGCACACAGATAAGTAGCCGCACAGACACGCAACCCACTGGTTGAGGCAGGGAGTGTAGGAATTCTTGTCTTCCTCAATGATGGACACTATGAGTGTGATCAGCTTGGACCAGAAGTCGAGGTTCTTGATGCTGGGGCCCTGCTCCTCTGGGGGCACCTCCCCCTTCTTGGCCTGAAAAGTGGAGACGTGGTTGTGAGGGGCCCAGAGGTTGGTGCCCCGTCCGTCCATCGCTGAGGGGCGCGACGTCGCTGCAGAACGGCCCCTACCGTGGACGCGGCTCGGGCGGGAAGCCATGGAAAGAACCGAGCTCACACGACCTGCCCCACTCAGAGCTCGTGTCGACGGACCCTGGCGAAGCTTAAGACTTTCAGAGTCGACTCACGGAACTGAACGGAAATAAACGGAATTGCACGTCGCTGAGCAAACCCAGCTGCGCGAAGCGAGGCGGAAGGAGGTTGAGTGCGCGTCAGACCCGCGCGGCCTCGCGGAAGTCAGCTCTCCTCAGAGTCAACTCGGCGGCTGGGCGTGGGCCAGTGACACCGAGCGGAGCGGAACTGAGCTTGATTGAATTAAGCCCGGTGGACTCTTGCACTGACCCTGCTCAGCCCGTCCGAGATCAGCATCAACCCCGGTCAAAAGAATGGAAATGCGCTGACCTGAACTCAGCCCAACCCGACCCGCCTGGATCTAACTCGACGCAAATCAAGCCGACCTGACTCTGCGTCCAAACCCAACCCGACACGTGCAGGTCGATTGACCCGACCTCAGTCAATCAGCGGAAATGAGTGGAACGGACTGAAATCAGCCGAATCCGACCTGACGAACCGAAATCGGCTGCGCCCAGCCCAGCCCCGGCGCGTCTTAGCTCAGGCTGATTTAACCCCGCTGAGAACAACTTGACCGAATGGGAAAGAACGAGTTTGTGCCCAGTTAAACTCCACTCGATGGAGCTCAGTTCTGCTCTCTAATTTATCAAGAACAATTCTAACTTAAATCAACCAGACAGAAATCAGCGGAACCGAACTAACCGCGGTTGAACAGAACTCAGCCCAGTCTCGCCCAGCCCACTTCAACCCAGCGCAGAGGAAGCCCAGGGCACGACGCCGCGCGGAACCAGGCTCCCGGGTCCCATCCCGCCAGGAGCCGGGCAGGGAGAGCCCCCTCCTCAGCACAAACCGCCCTCGGCTGTAAATTTCTCATCTGCACATCTTTGCCCCGTAAGGACCATTGGCTCCTTAGAACTGTATCCCCGAACCCGGGACCCTGTGTGTGCGGAGAAGCACTCGTTGGAGGATCTGAAATTCCGGCAAAGCGACCAAAACTGAATTCCACTCAAGAAGTTCAGTTCAACTCAACATTCGCCGCACGGTGACTCCGCGCCAGCACAGCGTCGCAGGCCGGCCTCGGCGACGCGGCCCGGCAGTGCGCTCTGTGCCTGCGGTGTCGGGCCTAAAGCCCGCGTCTCGCAGATCCCCTCCCTGGCCCCGACGCGGGGGTTACGACCGAAAGATTCGGAGGCAGAGGATGGCCGAGACCCCTCAGGAAGGGGCAGAGCTGGGACTTGGGCCAGTGCCGGGTGGCGTCCCCTGCTCTCTCCCGCCCCGTCCCGGGTCCTCACCGGGTCCGTCTGGTACTCCCGGCTGTACAGCTCGTGACAGTTGTTGAAGATGTACTCGTAAGTCGAGTTGAGGCAGGCTTTCACGCAGTCCTTCACCACCTGGCTGGCTCGGGGCGGGCTCTGGAGCTCTTGGACCTGGAGGGGGACAGGCACGGTGGGCACAGCTCGGCTGCAGGCACCCAGGAGGACGCTGTGAGTCGTTCCGGTTCAGGGGACAGGGCAGCGCGAAGGCAGAAGCTTGCTGGGAAGGGCGCTGCTTTCCGGGGCAGCGGTACTTGTTCTGGGAGCCGGGAGCCCCGAGCCCCCCCCGGCGGGACGGAGCCCTGCACTACCTTCATCCGAAAGAAGGTGATGCTGGTGAGAAGGTCCACGGTGGACTTGAGGTCCTGCAGTCTCTCCGGGCTGCTGGCTGGGAAGTTGTTCTGCCGGGAGCAGGAAGAGACGTGGGTCACGGGGGACGGGAGACTGTTTTGGGGGGACACGAAGGCTCCCAGGTTTCGGGAGGTGGGCTGGGGGTGGCAGCTGGAGCGCCTCGATGCACCCGGCACTTGGGCAGGCAGCGCTCACGCACGCACGGGTCAGAGGGACACACTGCACGTGTTGAAACGGGACGTGCCGCGCACACACCTGCTGGCAGCTGTCCCCTCCAGGCGCGCGCAAGTGCACGGGACCAGTGAATCCTCGCGCACGCGCTTCCTACCCGGTACATGGAGAGGTCGATCCGCAGGGAGTTGTGCAGCTGGTCCAGCAGTTTCACAAAGCGCTCTTTCTGCGGAGGCAGGGGAGGAGGAGGGATGCGTGAAGGCGGGACACGGCGGTCCCGTGAAGTAGCTCGTGTAGCTCATGGTGGCGGCAGCCATGCTGGCTGAGCGCCGACTACACACTGAGTCTGACCAATCCACCATTGCACGGAACTCTCATACATTTGTTTCCGTTCTACAGAGGGGTAAACTGAGGCTCAGAGAGGGAAAGTGACTAGTCCAAAGTCACAGAGCGAATCAGGTCCATACTGGGCACCCAGCCCCTAGGACTGACCCCGAAGTTGGAGGCAGCGAAGCGGTCAGAGGCAGACACGTTGGTGGAGGCGGTGGTGTGCGCGTAGTAGGCGTTGATGTTGGCGAGCAGAGTACTCATGACGGCGGGCACCCCGGGGCACATGTACTTGGAGGAGAGGCAGGCAAAGTGGCTGGCGAGAGGGAGCAGGAAGCGTTGGGCCAGGGGACCCGCCAGGCCGGGCTGAGCTCCCCACTAGGACGCCTCCCTCGCCCCCCAAGCCATGCCCCGGTCTGATTCTGCCCTCCGCGTCTCTCTGCGTCTCCCGTCTCTGTCTTTCCACCCTCTGGGCTGCCTCATCCCAGCTTCTAGCTGTGGCTCTCTGGTCCCTGTCACTCCAGCTCAATCTGGCCTCTCCTGATCTCCAGGGGAGTCGCCCGCCTCCTCCCTGGCTCCCTCCCACTCGGATCTGCCAGCGCCCACTTGGTGGCGCCCTCCCGCGTCCTGCACCTCGCCCTTATGTCAGCCCCAGCCTGCAGCCTCACGTCATGGCCTGGTAGATGGACTCGACGCCGTAGCGCATGGCAAACTCGTCCACGATCTCCTGGGCTGTCTCGTCATAGTACACCTTCCAGGCGTCATCGCCCTTGGCATCGGGGATCTTCACGACCCCATTGTTCTGCACGTCCGTCACGAAGTGGAATAAATTCTGCCATCGGAGGGAGAAGGCGTTGTCGTGGAGAATGCAAGGAGCATCAGTCCTCTGAGAGCGGTCCCAGGGGCTGAGGCAGCTTACGTCATCGTCCGTCTGTTCATTCACCAATTTATTCCTCTGCGCTTCGTTCATCCAACCACCCAAAATTTCACCTGTCTGCTCCTCCATCCTTTCAGTAATTTGGCCACATATGCATACAAGCCTCCGTCTGTCTATCCACGGCTCTACACACCCATCCGTGTGTATGTCTGCCCACCCATCTACTCACCACACATCTGCCCCCATCCAACTACTCAGAACTTCACCCATACACTCATCCTTCCTTCGAATAATTCGGCTACTCATCCATCCATCCGTCCATCCCATATGTCTACCTATGACTTAATCTGTCCATCCAACAATCCATCTATCCATGCGTTCAACCATTTATCCACCAATCTACCCACCCATCATCTGTCCAACTACACTAAAATTTGCCCATCCACCCGTCTATGCTTCTAACAGCTCAAGAACACACCTGTCCACCATCCACTTATTCACGCATCTGCCCAGCAGCTCGTGCGTCTATCCATCCATGCACTCGCTCATCTCCCCATCCATCCGTTTATCTGCTCTTCGCTCATTTGTCCGTTCAATCATTCATTCATTCACCAGCGTTCACTGAACGAGCTAAATGCTGGGGCTGGAGGTCTCTCCAGGAACCCCTGGGCAGCTGGAAGAGACAGACCCAGACACAAACAGCCCAACCATGCGCGTGTAGGGCTGGGGCAGAAGGACCTGGAGCTGAGGAGCTGGCAGTCGGAGGCAGTGAGGGAGGGCCGAGCGGAGGGCCTCACCTCGTGCAGACAGGTGTACTGGACGTGGTAGGGGGCCACCTTCTCCTCGCCCTTGATCTCGACACTGATGTGTAGCCGGATGGCGCCTGACACGGCGGACTTGTCGGTTCGCTTGTCTGCAGGGCAGACAGAGATGGCGACTTCAGAACTTCCCAGCACAGCCTTGAGCTATTTTAATGATGCATGAGTCTGTAGCCCTCTTGGGAATCTGAAACTAAGGCCTGGTGTCTCTCTTTAGATTGGCTGGCGTCTCCCCGCTAGACTAGAATTCCTTCAGACTAGGATCCCAGCCTTGCCTCTCCACTCAGGTCAGGCTTCTGTTTCCCTCCTCGGACTAGCAGCGCTAGGCCTGTGTCTCCCCTGGAACGAGCCCCCAGGCCCTGCTTCCGCCATCACGCTGGGCTCCTCCACCAAACTCCTCCTGAGAATGAGTGTCTCCCCTCTGGCTGGACCCCTGGGCCCCCGTCCTCCACGCCCCCCACAGGCCAGCCCCCCAGAACCCCCTCCTCTCACCCAGGTTGTACCACACGTCCATCTCGCCACTGAGCGTCCGCACCTCGATGATCGTCTGGCCGAGGAAGTCATCGGACTCCCTCTTGAACCTCTGCTTCACGCGGGATTTGATGTCATCGTCCTCGTCCCAGACGCGCACCTTGATGCGGTCGGAGGAGTTGTGGCATTCGCTGCAGAGGCAGGAGGAGTCAGGGCTGGGGGGGGGCCAGCGTGGGGCCGGGCACCCAGCCAGGCACTTACAAGTGGAAATTCTCCTCCCACACGGGGTTGAGGTTCCCGTAGATGGTTTTCGTCCGTTTCTTGGTCTTCCCAACCTGGACTGTGACGTAGGGGTCACTGGATCCCGTCTTGTCCTTTGCCTGCAAGCCCTGGGCACAGACCACTGAAAGACACACAGCACAAACCCAGACGTGCACTGTAGGAGCAAGGCGGGCTGAGAACAGTCACTGCCGTGTGTTCCCAGCTGCTGACTGGGGACACCTTCCATGTGGCCCAAGAACACCGCAAGGCACGCCAGGCTCATTAGAGAGTTAACACGGAGGGAGCGGTCAGCCGATACACGACGGGAAGGTGCCCCAGCCCTTCGCCCAGGGCCGTGAGCTCCCTGAGATCTGCCAGGGGGACTGAGCCCCAGTTGCCCACGATATCATCTGCCATTAGCGCCCCTGCGGGGAGCCTTCCCTCCATGACTCACATCCTCACCCCTCACAGGGGCTTCTTGGGGTTACTTCCTAGATAGCCCATGTACCCTAAAATCCCCATCCTTGGCTCTGTTTATGGGGAAATCTAAGTGCTCTAGTCCTCGCGTGGGACCACTCTGAACCACACGCTCAGCATCATCCCTTAATGGTCCCAGGCGCCCACACCATTGCTTGCTTGTTGGCGCCCCGTCAGGGCTCCTCCCCTCTGTCTAACGTCCCGATCCCTCACCAGGGCTTTGTGGGGTCACCTCCCAGGTAAACCAGGTGCCCTCAACTCCTCTTCCTGGGGCTTCCTGCTGGAGGGCACAGACAAGTTGCACCCAGACAAAATGTCAGGCACACGCGTTTGGAGGCACACGTGCCCGCCCGCACGAGCACGCGCACGCAGACGCGGGACGGACATGGGCGCGCTCACGTTCACGCAGCAGAGGGACGCACACACGGAGCCGGGGGACCGGTCGTGGGAGGCCGGGAAGGGCGCACCCCTCACCGGTGATGCTGATCTTCGCCGACCACTTGGACGTGCCATCCAGCACGCTCTGCTTCACCGCCTTCATCTGCTGCGTGTGCGCGCTCTTGGTGACCGCAAAGATCTCCTGGATGAGCTCGAAGATCTCAGGCTTGTTGCGCTCCCGGATCTTCATGCGGTCCTTGAGCACCATGATGATGTTCTGCGTCCGGTCCTCCGCCCCGTGTTTGGAGCTCTTCTCCGCCGCACCTGCGGGCGCCCCACGGCCGTCGCTGTCCCCGGCGCACCCTGCTCTTTTTCTGAGCCCCGCCCCTCCCCAGAGACCCGCCCCTCGCATTAGCCCGTTGTCTGAGCCCTGCCCTCTCGCCGAGCCCCGCCCCTGCAGGCCCCGCCCTTCTCTGAGCCACGCCCCTCTAAGCCACGCCCCATCTGAGTCACGCCCCGTGCTAAAGCCCTGCCCCTCTTCGTAGCCCGCCCCATCAAGCCCCGGTCACCCCATAGCCACGCCCCTCACTAAGCCCCCCGCTCTGCTCAGAGCTCCGCCCTTCTTAGAGCTGCGTCCCTTCCCGAACCACGCTCCCATTAACCCCCTTCTCGGAGCCACGCCCCTTCCAGAGATCCGCCCGCCCCCACCAAGCACCGCCCCTTAATGGCCACGCCCTCGCCAAAGCCCTGCCCCTCGGTGCTCCATCCCTTTCCTGAGTCCCGCCCATTGCCAAGCCACGCCCCATTCTCTGAACCATGGCCACCGTTAAAAGCCCCGCCCCTTATCTGAGCCACGCCCTCGGTAAGCCCCGCCCTCTCACTGAGCCTCGCCTCTTTCTGGAGCCCCGCCCTCTCTGAGCCCCGCCCCTATTAGCCCCGCCCCTCT